>LUCH01000251.1:77162-92508 GCA_013368495.1 Paragonimus heterotremus | reverse complement strand
GATCAACGCACCTTCGACTGGACGGGGATTCTGCCTGTTCTTTGCGTATCTGGCTATCTCTGGGCTTAGTGAGCCGAAGTAAAATGAGGTCAGTGCATAACTTGGATACGACAGACACTAGACCGTTGCTCCTGTGGTTGTCACAGACTTCGGGCCTTCTTTGTGAAAAGGGGATGACTATTGGTAGGCACCAATCGCAAGGTACCTCTTTATCTTCCCAAATCGTCTGGAGGAGTTTCGTCAGTTCTAACATCAACCTTTCTCCACTAGCCTTTGAATGAGAGAGGAGAAGAAAGTCTGGAACTAGAGCTTCAATAAACTGAACTCCAAGACCACATCTGCTTCCGACGGAGAGCCGTTTGGAGCATAGTAATTGACCAGTTGGATGCCGTCGTCCACATGGTCTGGCTGAGGTCAGTTGGACTGCTTCTCAATGTGTTTAGCCCACCTATCAAGTCAGCACAACTGGCTGGTTATAAGCCAACCATGTCTTTTACACGTGGCTTCACTTACACCGACTGGACGGGCAGTACAACATCGGACCAAGGAATATGGTTTTTTGCTGTTCCAAGATAGAAGGGCTGGTTCCATCTCTCTCTCGACAGTTCGACCAAATGATGCTCATAGTCTTTGTGCAAGCTTTTGGTCAGCTTATGCTTAAGTTCCCGACGGTCGTCAGCATATTCGGAATCAGGTGAAACTGAGCGAGGCTTGTTCATACGATACACGATAGAACTGGAGTTCTGTCGCAACTGCACAGTTTCTATGAACACACCTCTTCACGGTACGTTTCCGTAGTTGTTGCCATTTGTTCCCAGTGTTTATCAGGTTCTCTTACCTGACCCTAACTGGGAAATTCGTCCATGAATGCTTCCCGGCAAGCTTTCTTTACACTGTCCTCGTCAGAGTCTCAGTTAGGTACCTTGGAGTTAAAAGTGCATGAACTATGGGTGAAGGACAAAAGAAAATAGGCATGCAAAATTAGCACGGTCCTAGTCGAATCGTTTGCTCTAAAAGACACGACAGTCTTTAACAGAGGGTCGCCACCTGTAACTGACTGTTAAGTGATTGAGTTGTGTCCATGCACGCCTCCTTCTGTGTTGAAATCCGGTGCTCGAAATGTAGAAGCTGTGAGAAACGTAAAGCTGCAGCAACCTTTAGCCACTGTCAATGCGCCATGTCCGAAAACTAAAAATGCTTCCCAACCACTTCTCCTTTGGATGAAGACGATCAAGCTGAGCATTAAAATTGTTCTCTAGTATGATGATATCAGAGTGTTCAGTTTGATTCGGAAGGTTAACAAAGTCGTCACAAAACGCATCTTTGGTAGCATCGGAACAGCTGTTCGGTGAAATGTACACCGTTATAGTGAACATACAACGCCTTTCTGATTTGCGTCAACAGACTTTAACTGAATTGTTGAGTCTGACAGCTCACAAGCGGCTGTTCACTAGGGTACAGTCGAGCAAACGTTGTCCTGCTCTGGAACTCAGTGCGATTCACACTCCAGCTTGATCACGAGGTTGAGCTTCAGCGTCATCAGAAACCATTAGAGAAAGTCGCTTAGGCTGACAGCTATCTAGAGGTGAGCTCAAGTGGATAACTGTGCTAGAACCTTAGACCCGCCTGTCAGACACGTAGCTCCAGACTTGAGACCAACTTGGTGACCGACGTTGAAGACGACAATATTCACCAGTTGTCTTTACCTTCGAAAAAAATTATCACCCAAGTGTACAGCGAAGGTTAATGATTTATAACGCAAATAATGTCAGAATAGGACTGAAACTTCCAGGCTCCTTCAATGAAAGAACTATGGGAGAACTTCATTACGTGAGAACATTTGGATAGTCATGCTCGTGAAAGAGAAGTTTCAGGCAACTTTGCAAGACTACAGATGAAATGCGTTCTAGTAGAAACAACAATTAAACGATTTTTCGGTTGCCTACGTCAAGTGCAAGAGGTGTTTTATTTTAATTTTACGGGAAGAACCGCTGATCCTCCAAGGAAAGAATCACTCCACTGAGAGAACTCATTGAATAGTATCGCCAGTACCTTCTCAATGATAACGTCACCGTACCCGAAAAATGAAATATAGAACAGAAATTCTGTTGGATATACTTAAGCGTTTTCACAATTATGGTGGGCGGTCGTCCGTTTGGGGTAGTGAACAGAGGCTGATTGTCAGAGAAACACTTACAGAAATTTAGTTGGTACGACGGATTTAATAACTAGGTTCTGTTTATTAACAGTATTGAACACAAAACTAAAATCCGAGAGTTCTAATTCCAATTTGAATGCAAAAATAAAAAAAACTACCCCCAGCTGTTCTTACAACAGCATCTAAGTAGGTGGGAGAAACATCAGCGGGCCACTAAGGAATCTAGGGAAGTCAAGGTAACACACAAAATAAGTCAGACCACAGTACGGTAACGGTTACGCAACTGGTATAAGTGTTCCTTACCATATTTCCCCATTATTGTGAACATTCACGACGGAGTGGTGAGTATGGGACTGATGTTTGGAATGGGGAAATGAGCAACGAGGACCATCACCAAAGGTTGCCATGACCATGGAAATGAACAGTTAACAGTACAGACATTAACTAAGAGAAGAGGTTGCTTTAGGGGTGAGAAATAAGCCAGGATCGTAATTCAATATCATCAAGGCGGATCTGGCTACCTCGTAGTTGAATTCTGTATTACAGCCTACTGAAATGAGATCCAGCCATTTATCTCCCACATAAACAGTCACTTTGCGGTACCCCGACTGACATATGACATACTAGCGAAGGGTGGAAAAACATGGACTACCAAATAACCGGTACAATTCTAAATCCTTTTGACTCTAAACACAAGTATAAGGTCCCCATTAGTCAATCAGAAGACCAAGGGAAAAACTCCTCAGACTTTTCAAGCTCGGAGGATAGGAGCGACGCTCATAACATACATAAAACGACTTACGAAGAGCACAACCACCTTCAGTAACAGTTTATTTCGAATGATAAGTTTATCTGAGCCCAACGCTCTGGATGAGCCAAGGTAAGTTGTCTTAAAGTTAGATAAAAATTTCTATTATTAACCAACCAGTTGCCGTCCAGACCATAAACAGATCTCGGAATACCTCTAACGCAGTCAGCTGAGGCTGGTGATTGATGATGATGCTACTGTAAAGGATAAGTTCTCCGTCCACCTACCGAGAAACTGACAGCTCCAAAGTATGACCTTAAATTTAATTGCCACAATTCGATACACTAGACCTTTGCTCTGGCCTCCTAACAGCAGTCAATCTCCTGTGCAAACCCCACTACAAAACCAGGTCACTGAACTCCGTTCCCGCTATTGGTAATTGCACTGAGTATTTTTCAAATCTGTATGGTTTTGGTGATATTGGTTGAAGTTGGACGGGTGACTTCTAGTTGAATTGAGATTGACTTAGAACAGCAGCTAAGTACCATCAATGTTTTCTTAGGTCATCCTGTATGCTCAACAAAGGGGACAAGATTGAATCATGTAAAGTACAACTTATGACGAGTGAAGGATTCACCAGAACCAAATACAGCCTGATAGGAAATACAAGAACTCTCATTTTATACACTAAATACACACACGTTGCGTAGGAAATCTTGATCAGTACTGATAAGCGTGAACATAATTAACATTTACGCAGCCCAAACAAGAAATCGATTATCCACTGATTGCATCACTGTTCTGAGTGACCTTTTAACCGAAACCTGTTAACCAATCAATATTTACGGTGGCCTTGAACAAGCGCATCAGTGTGCACAACAACGTTCATCTCCAGTTCACCCTGTTATCAGTGGGATCGGTAATTATGTCGAATCGAACACATTGGTTTTGACAGGCGCGAAGGTCCACTATGAGATTGAACTTGTTATTTCAATCTGTTCAGCGAGAGTAAACCAAAATTATGGATCTTGTCCGGTGCTTCCTAATTCTAGCATCCACCACAACCGGATAATTATTCTTACCTGAGCCAATAAAGGAGATAACAGATCAAGGCTAATTAGACATTTTTACAAGCATGAAGCGTCGGTGTTTTTATGGCGGCGTGTATTAGGAAACAACCGAAGCTAGCCGGAAAAGAAGACTTGGGAAAGCGAGCTCTTGATGCCATCACTTCAAAAGTGTGTAGGTTTATCTAATCATGTACATCCTGGTATTACTAGACAATTTCTGACGAAAGTACTATTCACAAGTATTTAATGCAGTTCACCGAAAAACCCCGCTCCACAATTGTCCTGGTTTCTAATTCTACTACACGTCACAATCTGTCCCACAGAAAAGTTTAGCCAAATCCACCAGACATGGTTTTAGCATGTGCGGTTTGCAACAGTTGGGAGGAAAATAGGTCAACATAGTTGCCATAACAACACAACGATCAAGGCACGTCTTCAGTCAACTTAAAGTGTCAGACATGTTAGATATAGAGACCAAACCTGGTCACGCTAAGGGTTGTAGTTTATCGCCCCACCTATTCTGTCCGATTTATAATCCAACATTAAACACCAATCCATTTGTTACCAAATTGGGTAGTTTTGTGGATCATGTCACGATCACGTACAATGGGTTTGGGTGAGGTCTTTGAGTTTTCCCATACTGAGTCATAGTTGACCGTGGAACCTTAATATTTGTTTGAATTAGTTATTTAGGCGGACGTTATTTTTTCAAGCTTAGTGGAATTAAGCGTGTGATATGTTATGTGTGAGGTGTCAGATTAATACATACAAGTACAGATATCCGTTCTATTGCAATATGTCACATTTTTTGAAAGAAATACTATTGTTGTTGGCGTGTTGACGTCGAACGCTGAGACCGAATCAAATTGTCTGATGGTGTGACAGTCTCCTTCACATTGAAGGTGTGCTGTTTCGAATTATCCGTATCAACAACAATACCGTTTGTTTCTGTCTAGTCAACTGGCATCTTGTCAAATGCGCACAAAAGGGTTACAATGACATTCCTTCTGCAGGATGGATGCAGAGAAATACCCAGCAACTTATCTATTATTGACTTTGCCCGATGTGGCTGCCGGCGTAACGGAAGGCTTATCAGATGAACTTCAGCGGACAAGGCAGCAAACTTTGAACTCACTACACCACAGTAGTGTTTCCTTACTGGATGCCACTGTTCTAAATCATAATGGCTGTTCAGCTGTAACTAAGTGAACGGTAGCCTTATTCTGCTATAGAAACTCTACAGTCGAGACTTTTTGAACTCTTTCATAGGTGACTATCGGCTCGAGTACTTGGACTTATATTCACTGACAATGTGAATAGATGTCAACAGGTGGTACCGTTCCACAAGAATGAGTTCTGGATCCACCATTATCCATTCAGTTTGTTCTTCAAACACGTAACATCGTCGAATAACTGACAACGGCAAACACTGACGGTTCGAAAAGCTGGTAAACTAATTTGTCTGAAAGACCTCAACAACCTTAGTCAATTGTCCATGGACATTTACTTGCTGGTTCTAATCAACGGCCGGGAGTTCGTGCAGGTTCATCACTAATATTTTGTTGATTACTACACAAGTGTAAAACGTGCAAATTTGTCAACTGGTCTTGTAGCTGTGTTCAAAAAACCTACAGAGAGGTTAGTTGGATAATGTCTGTGAATGCTGGAGCTCCAATCAAGTGGAGATGAGGTTCAGCTTGCAAGTGACCAAATCAATGTCTACTCGTCAATAATCCCACTCAGCTATAAACAACTTTGAGAGAGCATATGGGACTTCACACCCAGAAGCCTGTTCCAATATGTTCAGTCCATTAAGTCATCTGTACTTGTAACTGAACATATATACTTATTTTACGGTTGATTTGACATCTATTGGAAGTGTTGATTGAGGAACCACCAGAAGGTTCATAGGTTCAGAGGAATGCTGTTTCAAAAAATGTCTAGCGGTGTTAGGTCAATTTATGATGTAAACGTAACGAACAAAAGGTGATCCAGTCTTCGTTCAGAGAATTACTTATACGAAAGAGAGCACTACTGGCTGACATCATCCACTTGTGTGCCCATGCTATGAAACTAGAGTATGAAAGTCGCAGACTTCTAGAAGATTGTATAGATTTGCGGTTGGAGTGTACTCATATCTGAACACATTGGGCACCATTTTACTTATGGTCAAATAGTTGTGAACATGCAAACAATACAACGCGTTTTTAGGAATTAGTTTTCGTTAAAAACTTCATGGCCACTTACATACTGCACCCTCACAGATTCGCAAGCGTACATGTGTAACGAAACATTGCTATAATCTGTCAGTGTTCTGCACGATAGTATCTCTTTCCTTTAATACGCATGTTCTTTAGCTCGTACATTTCTTACGTTTATCACGTGGCCATTGTTTTACGTCCCACCACTACAGATTCAAGAACGCGAGAGACGATAGTTCACATTCTTCCGCGTGAGCCTGTAAGCCGATGTAACAGATTGTAGAGATTTCCTTATTTTTGTTTACAAACGATGCTTCATTTCTGTACGACAACCTTTTGTATCACCTTTGCATGTTGTTCAAATTGATAAAAGTGACCTTGTAATACAATACAAATTTTGTGCACATCGGTCTGCTCTTCTCTCCGTTACGCAGTCGTTTGATGATACTACACGGATCTATCATCCAATTTTTTAGCTCCGTTGTACAACGAACATCGTCGCATCCCGGATTGCACTTCAGCAGCCCACGGCAACTCTGTGATATTACCCACTTCCGGATACTGGTAATTTGGAATATTGTGATGGTCATCTTGAACACTTGTGAACATTTTCCTGTGAATCAAATCCTATCGATTATCGTAACTTGCTAGAACCTTGTAACTATTTTGTTTCATTCGTTTATCTCATTATCATCGATAGCCTAGTGAGGTATACTCGCATTTACCTAGTCCATTCAGTAACTCGTCTTGTCCACTACAAGATAAAGTAAGCCAGAAGTGGGTTACACCTACTTATTCAGCTGCAGCTAACATTCAAAAATTAAACAATTCGAAAGATAACAGCGGGGAGCCGTCATTCATCAGTTTGATAAGAAGGAAAATTGACTCAAATGCTACATTTGTAGTATATACTTGTAGTGCGTTTGAAATAAACTGCACTATACATGTAGTATGCTCTGATCGACAATCACTGACACTCGTTCTTAGGTTTGCGTCTTTCTTATGCACCACGTTACGTGACTGATTTGCAGAATTAAGTCCCGACAGCCGAACGATATCAACGGTTCAGACTACGATGACCGCATCTGTCTGCCGGGGAAAACAGCACACAGCTTGTTCATCCGAACCTTGAGCATTTCGGCTTGCGTCGAATGATGAAGTTCCTGAATATTTGCCCTAAAATTGACGCCTCTCTGGGCAGATATGAATCAGTTAGCCTTAATCTCATTCCGGGTGACTGTAAATTATTAACAAATATTACCGCCACAGGCAATTTCTCAAAATCGTGGTCAACTTCAGAATGACGTGTGCTAATTGTATTATGCACTCTGCTGTTTGACGTTCATCCTCACATGCGGTCAATATTTTCAAATGTTCCACCTTCAAATAAGTGGAAAATCCAAATAGACGAAAGCGGTTGAGCGTTTAGTTACGGTAATTCTCTCTTGCTTAATGGGATTTCACTGGCGCAATGGTCAACAGGGTCACCTCCTGAAAGCGTAGCCGGATATCCAATCCGGTCATGGCAAAGGCAGGTACTATTGACGAGTTCTAACTTCAGCTAACTCCAAAGAGGCTACCTGATGAGGCTGACTGAATGCGAAGGCTGTAGTCAAATATGAGTGACGCTCAGCTTGAAAGTAAATAAAACCCTGACTATTCAAAAGTTTAAATGATTCTCTCTGTCTGTGATGTTTAGTGTTATGGGTTTCCCAAACCAAAGTTAGTGAACTCTCAGGTGATTTTTGTGGCGTTAGGTTTATGGTCACCTGTAACAGTTACGGAATTTGTCTGTTCATCTTCAGAGTTCACTTCGGTCAGTTCCAAACAGCATGGGGCGGTTTTAATTTTCCTCGGTGATAAAATGGAATTATAGGCAAAGGGTAAATTGTCGACCAGGTTTACGTTGATAATCAGACCAATGTGCCAATGAGACGGAGGCTTCATGCTCTATCTTCGTCATTAAGCCTTTAAGGGAGGACTGGTGTATTTTTGTACCACTCGCCAATGTTATGTAGTTCAGAATGGAACGCTGCGAACCCTAAAAATTATAGTGATCAAGTTTTTGCTTCCAAAATCGAACGCACTATGCGTGCTGAACGACTGAAGGATGCTGAACTATAGTTACGGAAAATTATTCGTCAAATTATTTGAAAGATTTGATTTGCCTTTTTGGTTTCCCTTCCGGTTACAAGTGATGTTGGAATCTTACATTAGTCGCTTGTTCACGGATAGGATGCTCAGAAACCCACGATCAAGTGCAAACGAAAACAGCTGTGTGCATGATCGCATATGACCGTGTCTATGACTTGAGTAATATGCTATGGTGCTGCCCCTACAGCAGTGTCAGAATTTCGTCAATGTTTGTGGAATCTTCGATGTTTGTAAAACCAAGTTCTATTGGCTGACAGTACAGTATGACTAACCCCCAGAAACATTCTTCAGACTATGGCGTTAGTCTGCGTATCGACTTGAAACTTAGACTTCTGCAAAATAATTCTTGGAAGATCAGAAGCTCATTTACGTCTTCCGGGCTGCAATCAACTTGCTTATCGGTGTCCACGCTCGGTCTTTGTTACTTTCGTTCGCTTAATTCACTCTTTCGATGTAACACCTGAAACACACGTTTCTGAGAAAAAGTCGATTCACCAGTTTGCATTAATAGAAAGGAGCGATACCTCACATTCTCAACGAGCCTAATGCTCATTTGTCACTTGATGGTCGTTGAAACTATTACTTTAGCATTCGTCAAATTGCTCCATTTACTGGTCAAGTTCCATCGCCACTAATTTGTGGCGTTGGTGTTTACTAAGATGGAGTCCCATCACCCTTCCCTCTTCACAAAACATCTGTGTAGTGATCAAGCATTTTTAACCGGATATCCAGAATATGCTACATTGAGCACTAAGCGACCTTCTGCGCTTTCCTTGTTCACCTTAGTAGTTGACATGTCGTCTTTACTGAAAAAGTAGTGATTAGGAAAACATTTTCAATGATTAATCATCATCTCATGTAAATAGCCTACCGTTATCCCATCTTCGTTGTGTTAATCGTCTAGAATTTACTTTGGATAAAGTAGACACTTTGTGTTGTGAGTGGTTTGGCCAGGGGTAACAAGCCGCGACGTCTAACCCCTTCCTCTATGACCCGTACTACTTAATTAGTCAACTAAGTAATGTGTGTTCTTCTTACTGACTATACCATTAATCTGTTATTCTCCCGGATTTTTCATCATAGTGTTCAGTAAGCTTGCTAGATTCACCATACGATTTTTACATTGTAACAAAACCTCTCCAGAAAATTCGTTGGACTTATTGATTCTGATAAGTTTAACGTTGAATAAACTTGTGTGATCAAAACTCCATTTGCATTCACTACTCTCTTAATTCGGACTTATTTGAATCGATTTCTTCACCTTCAACTATATAGTCACACAGAGATCCTTTTGCTTTCAAACATCCAATCGCACAATTCTTTAGAGTATGACCTACCCAACACGGAACGGAATCAGTAGTTCATCTTGAGTTTCTAACTATTTACGACAATTCTTTTATTCTCATTACCATCGTGTGAATCCAGCTCGTTGAGTTAATTGTTCTTCTCATCTGTTATAGATGTGGATAGATGAAGGGATGTGAATTCATCTATTTTTGTGCACAGAATGCACGTTTGATTTGATCTGCCTTAAGCTGTACTGTCATTAGTGATACAGACTGAAAGAGAACCTAACACACATTGACTTGCTCAAATACTTAAGAGTAATCGATCTAGCAAATAGGATAAAATATGATAATGAATTTTGTGTCGAATGAGATGTGGAGTTTTCAAGAGTTTGAAAAACCTAAATATGAATTGTGATTCTTATTATATGACCATTTGGATTCGTTGTGTTTCGTATTCTCAACTTTGTCACAGCTGTATTCGAAATGTGTTACTCCTAACATGACATCACAAGTGTTTACCAAATAGTTATCGTCGCAGTGGGACCATCAGCAAATACGGAGCTACGGATCTTTATTACATGCGTCTATGTGTCTATTGTATTATTATGTGCGAACATGTGCTAACAAACTGCTATCGGATCTCCATACCTTGACATATTCTGTAAAACTTATTCTGCAATTTTTTACTGACTGATAGATACCAGGCACTGTGAATCAATCAATATTCGTGTACATACAGGGAAACCAGATGAATGGGTAGCTTGATTGACAGCTGTTTAATTCTGTGTCAGCTATTGTTCACAGGCAGAATATAAACATATCGTAACCACTCCATAGATTCCAGCAATTACGGTTCACTCAAGCTAGCATGTTCAACATAGACAGTTTTAAATGACCACACACAGCTGTTGTAGTTCCCAGTAGTTCGTTTCAGAAAAGTCTGATGGCCAGTGACTTGATATGTTCCCGAAATTGTACGTCTCAGGTTAAATTAGTCAACTGCTGAATGTTTACTCCAAGCGATAGCTCAATGATAGCAACGATCAGCTGTCATCACACGATCATAGTTCCAACAACCTGGGAGCCTCTAATTTACTTGTAACCTACAGCCACGTCCGAAATTGTACAATATATGAACTGATTCGAACTTGCTCACAGAACTATATCAAAGCACTCAAAATTTCTATCTTTCCATCTATAAATGACATCAGTTGCTTGTTACATCCTCAGTTTTTGTTGGGAACTTTTGACATATGATCAAACCTAATAATATGTGTTGACCCGATTTCAGAAGTCATGAAATAATATCATGATTACATATTTGCGTTACAATGACTTACACACATTTATCTATTAGTGGTTCCTTCTCTATAATCTTCTCGACTTTTCTAATGTGCAAGTTTGTATATAGGATTTTTAAAACACGATTTTAACGAGCCAACTGTGATACTTGACAAGCAAGCTGAAAAGCATTCAATTTGTAATTATTGCACTGAATTTCGATAAAATGGAATTTAACTGGGTCAGAAACTGCAGGATGGTGCGAATTATTAGGAGGTTTCACGCTATTTCGTCACTTACCTAAAAGAAAGATTTGAAACTACATTACTAGTAAACAACAAGAAATTTTGAGCAATATTAATTGAACGTCACTCATAAGTGACCGGAACATTTGCCTCATTCGAAACGGGCTGACTGGAAAGTCTACGAGAATGCGGAAGTTGTCATCAACTATGAGTGATATAAACTATTTTAATTCAGTAACGGAAAGAATTATATGTTACAGAAATGCGCGGTATAAATCGTATCAATCGTCCGAATAGACAAGAAGTGACCACCTGTTGTGAACGATTATATTACAAGTGATATTAACACAAAATATTTGCTAACTAAAACTAAGTACTCTGTGTTGTTTAAGGACATGCAGTAAGTGAGGCAGCAAACTTTAATTTTCAATTGCATAAATTGAATTAAACACTTGGCAGCGCACAAAATAATAACAAAACTGTGAAGGGATAAGACTGCGTTCAATTTACTGACGGTTGTTATTTCAGGAGGCCAGAAAAGCCCACATGACTTCTCTTCGGGAAAACAGAATCATTTGGATAAAAACCATACATTCATTCAGCTGGTCTCCAATCAGAAATCAAATTCATTTAAGTAACTATTGTGAACCTTTGGTAGAAGTGTAATTCAGCTGGACGAAGTGTGTTGTTATTCTTCGAGATAGTCGCTTGTTTCCTAGTTGAGAGTCGTTGCTATAGTGCTAATTTGCTTCATAATGCTCACAAAAATCCGGCTGGGGGAGAACTTGGAAATTTTAAACTACAATTGTTTTTCCCAGGAGAGCAATCTTAAAAATAAACAGGCGATAATTTGAGGTGCAAAACTTTCTTTGCTAAATGCTTCCACTGTAGAATATAATCCTGCAGAATCATTCAGGATTCCTTATTTTGGCCCTAAATGCACTCACTAACAGGCAGATGGAAGCTGTATAATAATCCAGACTGACCAAATCCAGATTGCTTAAGCATGGATCTCGTGGAAATTCATTAACTCCCTTGGTGACTGGTATTCGTGTACAGCTCTGACAAGCCAGCATCTGGTATTCATTAGTTAACTTAATGTAGTACAATGCTTACTCATTGTTAGTACTGCTCCGTAAACTAAGCTAAACGAATGTTCATAAAGTGTTCCTTGAAGTGAGCCAGCGACTCTTTTCCGGCGTGACCTCTTGCAAATTTGGGTGCATGCGGCTTCTTAGTGGTTTCCATTCAAAATACACATCTAAAAATGTTAAATCAAGAGATGCGTATGTAGAATGGACTAACAGTCTTTCAACAGATAATACGGGAGAGGCAAACCACGCTTCAGTCATGTTAAGAACTTTCTAAAATAGTAATTCGCAGGGCGACATTATCTAAAATATGACCTTTCTTCCCGAATTTTCAATTTGAACTCAGTACTCAACTAAATTAGAAAAGTGATTACATTGATTTTGTTCTATGTTTAGAGTAATCATTATGTGTTCCTCATCTGAGTCAGAGTATCCTAACACAGCGATGGACGGTAATCGAGTGGTATCAATTGATCCATTGTTCCGGATAGGACACAAGTTACTTAGAAGTTAGTTATTTAAAAGCTTGATCCATCATCGTTGTGTGTTGGGTGCTCAATCATCACAGCAAAATGTAAGCTACAATCACACCTTCTATGATTATTTAATATACGAAAACTGCAATGGAACCGTAGTGTTGATCACTGTTGTTGGTCCATTGGCAACTTTTTCCTGTCTGTATTCCACACACATAGACTACTTATAACGGGTTTGAAATCCATTCCACCGCAAAAACGAACACCCTATGAAATTTGATTCTTGTTAGGTTGAGTACCGTGACAATCCAGATCTAAATGGTTCTACACTATTTTTGTGTTTTAAAACGTTCGATATTTAATTACATAAAACTAATCAACAAATTTTGTTACTTCTTTATTATTGTTATTATTATCCGTACTACTTGTATTGATCAATCGATGGACTTCGCACTCTGAAATTTAGTTTCGTTGGACAGAAACATTGTAGACATAAGACCACCAGCAAGCTACACTGAAAGCCTTCGTATATTACAGATTATAATATGTTTTCAAAGTTCCTTACCACTTCTTAACTAATTTTGGGTGAGTTGTAGCTTGTCCTTTACTTGTATAATTTACCTTTCATAATATTAGCAAATACACAACTTTCGCCAAAATTATCAACAAGATATACAGAAATAATTACCACACACTGAGTGCAGTAGGTCACAGAGATGAAATATGTTTTGCAAAGAAATGCGAAATTTTGGTTTAATCTTCCTTGTATGCGTAAACGTTACACGAAGTAGACTACTTCCAGTCGGTGATATTCAGGGTCAGTTTCCTAAACTGTTTTGGGATGGCAAGTGTGGTGTGGTTTAATTTACTTTCACAGCCTTGAGGTCATGAACGGTAAACTCAGTGTATGGGTTTACTGAACTACTAATATGGACGGGGAACTAACATTAGGTTGGTTTAACTGACGCGTTCAGAATAATCACCGAATCTGTCAAAAATTACCGAAGGTACTGAATAAACGGCACACCTTAATCAGTTCACCTGCTACTAAGTGATAAACGGTAGATAGCCACGAAATACTGTGCATAACGAATCAAGATAAACCAAGTGACCGAACAGCTGCTTTTCAACCTACATAGATATATCAGACCATCGGACATTTGGCAGCTGGACAGTCTCGCACCAGGGTTAACTACAAACTACTCCCTGGCTGATTGTTTTTTACGAAAATTTCGGAATTCAGACACAAATTCCCATGAATAATAAAGCAACTTCTTGATATCTTACAGAAATTTTCCATTCCGTGTAATATTTTGTAGAATAAGACTCTGTTAACTAGGCGTTATCAGGTATAAACTGTGAGCCGTGCAAAACGTCATTGGAACTTGGTTCTGGCGGCTTAATCAAACATGTACATTCCAGCACACATACTGCCTATGTGAATAGAAACTGGGACGAGAATTTACGAGTGACCTAGTGCCCAGCACATTCTCATAATAAGAACTGATCTAAAGAACATGCAGACAGTCCTCAAACTGATTCAGTAATCAACAGTGACGTAGAATTTGGCTAATATGAAGTACACATTTTTTCAAAATCGACCGTGGCTTTCAAATTCTCGTATACTTTCCAGCAAGCCTCTTTCAAAACACACTAGGCTTCAGTTACTTTTGTGCTAAAACTCATCAATATACTCTTGGCTTTACTGTCCCTTCCCAAGATGAATGAGTAACCTCAGTATTATTTACAGGGGAATATGACTAAGTTTTCGTACATAGTAACTCGACCGTGAGGTTATCGATGCAGGCGTTAGCACAGTTGCACAATGCAAATGTGGTAGGCGTATATGATACTGATGTGTTTCGAGAAAAGCAAAATCTTGAGTCTAATGCATCTTTTTGAAATGGGCCGGTTAACTTTGTTGGAATATAAGGGCCGTCATCGATTATGAGTGGTATGCAATTCGTTTTCTTCAATTATATTTTCATGTCATAATTCATCTCTTTAGATTCCTTGACAGATGAATTAGCATTCACTAACCTTTGGATGAATTAGCGGACACATGACATCATTATAATACTCCTATCAATGCGATTCCTAAATGACAGTTCATTGTTTACTTTACTATTTATTATGTACGCCGAAAACTAACTTAACAATAGTAAACCAGGATTAACATCGACCTACATCTTACAACAAAATCATAAAACCCGACACGAATTTCCCAATAAGCCCTTTGAATGCAGTGTACCCACTCGTATAGTCAGAATTCCGGTATTTGATATACATCAAAATATTGCAAACAGAACGGAAACGTTTCATTTCTTGAAGTGGCACTGAATAAAATCGGTACAGTAGCCATGACTGAATAATACTTACTGTGAATATGCCTGGTTTAGTCATGAGAAAAAGCGTGTAGCGAACAAGCTTGTTTTCAATGTTTCATCATCTGGCTAAATGCAACACACGTATAGGGTTCCACAAGGGTAATACATCAATAAGATGACGGGTGGTAATCATTAATGTCATGTCAGTCAGACTCGTGAAGTCCAATTAAGTAACGTCAGTAACTTGTGTTGTAAACATTTTTGGCAAATCGACACTCTTGGTTACGGATAGATTCAGGCTACTGA
>LUCH01000251.1:38669-58541 GCA_013368495.1 Paragonimus heterotremus | reverse complement strand
CAGATGATAAAATTTCTTCAGTGAATACCTCAACACTGTCGGTTAGTTTTCTGATCTGTACCACCCAGATGTTACGCGACGAAACTCAATAGTCCACAATTCTCAACCTAACAACATCAGTCAAAAGATTACGGGAAATCCTTTCAGTAATCAGACTTTTCACCATACACTAACTACGCAACCAAATTGGAGCTTTCAACAGCTCATGGCCACCATTCTCAATGCTCACTACGTTGAGTATCCTGTGATCTGCATTACACTGACGCTTACACGTTTGCATACAAGAAGTGTGGATTCATGTGAACATTGACATAACCCATCACGGAATTTGCAAATCACCATCCTGATTCCACAACACACCATATCACTACCGAAGAACTAGTGATTGATTTTGTTTTGAGTAGCACGACATACTTTGTTGATATTGTGGGACGTATGGTTATTCCAACAAGGCCAATCAATGTGATGTAGACAGTTGGGACGTGATTCTCCTACAGTGATGATATCGTCAGTTGTTAAAAGTCGTTTCTGATATTATTTTGATTAAGCTAATTACTTCAGTGGTAAATCACCTGCACGATCTATGTGTACGGGGTTTCAAGTTTGGAATGGAATAACCCATGGTTTTCTGGCCCGTGCCCTTTTTTATATATTGAGCAGTTACTCTGTGACATACGCGAACTATATTTTGCGCGAACCTGACGTTGAGGAGGGGAAAGATTTTTAGGCCGATTTGTTCTTTTGGGCAAAAGCTTTATGTCTTGCGAGAAAGCTTTCTGTCCGTCACAATCAGGTGGAATAAAGACTGTAGCTTCCAACACGAGTTTTGTTAACTGAAATCCTATTCAAACTATCCCAGCCTGAGAAATTCAAACATAGACGATGAATCCATTGAGAAGAAACCCCACGAGACAATGTCTGTAACCACAGCAAAACTTTGTCTCCAGTTAACTTATGTCAATCGATACTAAAGTTGCATAGCCAGGTTGGACACCAGCTATAACTATACCAATATCACCACAAGACCGCCTGAGTTTAAATCGGTTGTCTTCAATTCCATTGCAAAACTGAACTTCAAAAACCGATACATCTAATGTAATGTGATTGCTTTTCTTTTCGATGTTGAATACAATTGACATTTTCTTATGGCTTCAACTTTATGTTTATTGTCAACTGAATTCTGAAAATGGTTAATGTCTTGGCTAGAACGGGGTCTGTAATCTGCGATTCGTGCGTCCAACCAAACCGACACACAGAACTAGGTTAACCCACTGTCTCAACATATGAAGTCTGGTCATTGAAATAACTCGCCTGGTCTTTGTTATTTGACTAGGTTGTACCTAAATTGTCGATCATCAAAACTCTTGGAACCAGATAAGTTGAATCGACCAGTCCCGAAGTGACCTGGTATGACCTTCATACAAGCACATTTGCTCAACGTCCTCTCCTTATCACTCGCGCAGCATTCATCATAAGATGGGGGTGATCGCACGATGGAGTTGCCTGTGCCCAACAGAAGCAAGTGATACGGAGTTTTTGTCATACGAAAACTGACTGGGGCGTACTGCAGTGTGGTTAAACTTTCGTACGGATAGTAGACATTACTAAAGTTGCGCGGAAACCTTCTATGCACAAAAAGTTGATACGATATTGAGCTGCGCTTACTTATCCACTCGTTCTTCAGTAGTCAGCATGAATCTGACTAAATTTCATTGTGGCTCAAACAACAACTCACAGCAACAGTGAGTAGGAATAACCATAAGCAAAAGGCAGGTTACAAACCGAGCTGATTGATGTACACTTGGATTTTATTGTATGTTCAGCTTTGACTACCTTGTTGTATTCTATGGAGAAACTTTCAGAGAGTATCAAACATAAGATTATTTTGTTTCATCAGGGAATTTACAAATCATGTTAGTTCAACTAAAATAAAAATCGCCTTGTCACTACTAACTTCAGTTGTTTCTCGGAAGTAAATATGGTCCGTCGTCCAATCACTGAAATTGCACTTAGTCCGGGTCTGGAAGAAGTTAACCTGTTCTATAAATAAAAGATATTATGGGATATAAATCATTTTCGGAAAAAAAATGCTCGTTGGTTAGTGTACGTCTGTTGCGAACCACCATGAACTCAATTCATTTCGTCCGTATCTGTTCCATTCTTTAGAAAACGAACGTACTGTCCATCGGTCTACTGACTCCCAGACTCTGCTAAAACTCTGTTCACCGAGACAATCTAGTTTGATTGACAGGCGGGTTTTGGTTGTGGGATAACCGGATGCAATAGTTGTTATGACTGTACCTATTCAAAATCTGGTCAGTCAACCACAAATCTGTCATTAAGACCGAGGTTGTACAGACGGGTTGAGTCCACATTATACCGACCTCTAAGAGAAAGACAGGTTGTCTGTCAGTCTACACTTAAACTGGCTAGATAGGTCAAGCGTGATGGAAACAGTTGGACTGTGTGGTTAACTCTACGTCTAAAACCTCTATAAAATTTGGTTCACGTACAGTTGATGGGAGTTTGCCTTGATCAGGATTGAATTTCACTGATTTAAACGTTTCAAAAACGCCCGCAAGTGCAGACCCTAAAATGATTAATTTGTAATTTGTGTAGGATGATTTCAATTTTATCTTAGCCAGTGATATATTAGTTGCGTGGGGATAAAAATTTTACTATGGTCTATGTACAACAGTAATTTCTTAGAGTTATACGGTTGTAAAGAAAAGACTGTTTCTAATGCTGCCGTGTTGGTTTAGAAACGTGCTAAAAAAGTACAGTTGAATTGGAGGAAATGTACAGAATGTAACTGACAACTAACTCAGCAAAGTCAACTTCGAAAATGTGCAGAAACAGCACCCCGACACTTGTATGTTTACGGTTATCTAAAGAAGTGGCTATGAAAGATGTTCTGTAAAGACGCAGATCAGAACTACACTCAAATATCCAATCAGATTTCGAGCAGCTCAGCCAATTCAACCGTATTGGTAAAGATGGGCGATGTGTTTCAGGTCACAGCGTATCCCCACGACGGAAAAACTTCGGTTTGATAGCTTGTTTAGTTAATGCAGTAGTTTCAAGTAATGTCCGTCTACAGTTTTAAGCTTGTTTCGTTGAAGGAGGTTTGCCATCGGATGGTCCTGTGTGCGGAGGGTTTTAAGGGTGAAAAGTTGCTCATTTTATATGTTTATATAAGGTATACACAACATACTTAAGGATACCATAGTCTTTCTACAAAGAATCTTCTTCAGCTCTAGTTGTTTGGTTTTAATAAAATCTGTCCTATTCAGATAAAGATGGCGTCCTAATGTGTTTGCTTTCAGGTGAGGCAGAATATAGGTTGAAACGTTCCAGAAATTACCTTCAAGACACTTATTGCTATTTGTGTTTTAGTGGCAACTTTAAAGTTCTTGGACAAATCGGCCGTGTCTGTCACCCCGGATCCTATATCCGGCTTACATAATGAGGTGGTCATGTTGCCATTCCCATCAACACTGATGCGAATATGCCTGAATTTGCGCGCGTTCGAAATGAATGGCTTGTTATTGTCTGTCGATAAAAAGTGTACACAAACGTCCGACGTTTTATAGCATTTCAGATTTTTATATTATTAACGTGCAGAATTATGGATGGCCACCATCAAAAAGTTATCTATATATAATTTATAGTTTACAAATTATACTACATATATATGTGGTTCAGACGGCGCGGTATTTGCATTTCTGAGAAGCTACAATAGCTATGGGGAAAAACTGGTAAACGGTTGGCCCTGGAAATTCACTGATACTTACATGATGAATAAGCGCAGTGAGTCACTTTGAATGGCCAAAATGGGTGCACATACCTAATTCTACAATTCAAAACGGCCCATTCAACGAACGATCTTATGCACAACTTAAAGTTAGCATTTGCTTAGTTAAAAATGGTTGCCCAGTTGTGCCTAATTCAAACCATCAAACGACCAGTTCTCTGTAAATGCTGAACGCAACGCGTCAAACAATTTCGGTTTCCGGTCCATGTTCAGTTACATTGATGCTTATACGGACAAAATATGACGATAAGTGTTTCATCGAGTGGTCGAATGCATCCGAACTGGTCATGCAACAATTTCAGACTTGTGAAAGTGTTCCTCAGAATTCCACGCCATCGATGGTCAACCTCTGTACGACAACAGATTACCAGGTAGACTCAGTAACCTATTCAAATTACTGTTCGGTGATGAGAACCCAAAATTATTGGTGTCTAGTGAAGCAGTGCCTTCATGAATCTGCCCGGCAGCACTATGTGCAAGCATGCGGGGATTCAATCAAGTAAAACTCCATTTTCCTGGCTACACAATACATGATGCGTGCCCAGTCCTAGTCTATTCCTATGTCTGCATTTTTATGTTTGCGAATGATAACAGTAAACAGACTGTTAACATTCCATAACTCGACTTCTTTCCAGTCTTATGAAGTGGTTAAAAGGAACCCGGCGTTCTCAGTAGCAGTCATTCAAACTGACCCAACTTCGTATGCGTTACACAGCCTGTGATATGGTTGTTTCTAATCTCCAAGTATACTCACTTAGCAAAACTGCCTTCTCGCGTACTTTCACCTATGGACCCCAATGATTGTGATGGTTATAAGAAAATTAACTTGCAAATGACAACTTCTCAGCGTTCTCTTGAGATGTGGACCACTGAACGATCAGTAAAGAAAAGTTCAGATAGAAGCAAAGCAATTTCTATCTTGATAATAGGGAAGAAAGTAGATCCTTTTATTTTGGCGAAGGACTGCATCGCCTCAATATGTGTCACCAACTCATAGCAGATAGTGGTTGAAATAAACCACAGAGACAACACGACTATTCGACTACGCACAATACGCATTACCTATGTCTTGGTTAGCTGACTAGAATGGCTGAAACACGCTCACATGTGACTACGGTTGACTCGGGCTGTGTTGCTTGTGGTTCCAATTGTGTACTCCCCATCCGGTGAAGAATTGGAGTTAGAAAGCAAGACAACTACTAAGAATATGAGAAACAAGAAAACAGAAAAGTTTGAATATATTAGCAGTTGTGTACGTAACTTATACCGGGTGGAAAAAACGGGATAAGATTTATTTGAGAAACCAAAAACCCCTGCATAAATTACTCCAAGTAAACTGAGAAACGTCGCATACTAGCCAGTTCAGGAGCGTCAACAGATTCCAAGTTGTGGTTCATAGAGACCGGTCTTTTAACAGCCGGATTGTAAACTATTTTTGCGAATTCATCTTGCAAGTAAAATCAAACTGTCCAGTTGTATCAATTTATCACATACAATTATTATGATATGGCGAGATTAGCCATGACACCGCTTATACAGCATGTTACTAGAGCGTTATAATTATAGTTCTATGCAAGAATAGTCTACAATCATATGAACAAATTATAACACAAATGTAATACACGTTAGTTGTTTGCAATGTTGGCTGGAAGGTTGGCAGGTAAGCAGTTGATTATTTATTGTATTCGGCTAACACCTAGTCACGTTAACGTTGCAAATGTCCGTGTGCTTCTGGAAAGACTACAGCAATCGTGCGCTTCCCTAAAACAGACTTTCTAAAAAGACGTAAAATCAGAGATTTACCGATGGAGCGCAACTATAACAAATAAAATATCTGGTTCGGAGAAGTGACACTGATTTGCCTTAGTTTTTTCAGTTCCTTATGAAGAAAACGTCGTTACAACAAACAAACGAGTCAAACTCATATGCAGTTGCTTTTGTTGTAACGAAATTTATAGCATAAACCCCAACGCAATCACATTGGTGTCATCCGTGCCGGCCTTATTGGAGGAGCTGAGTGTAATGTTACATGTCAACAGTGGGACATTACAGTTAAACTACTAGGAGCCTGTTTGGTGTATTCACCCAAAGGTTCTCCATATCAATCAGTGCAGAGGAGTGATTAAACATCAATTGTACACAGCTCAAAGAATGTGATGGAAGCTATGAATGCTGTATGGCAAACAGACTTTTTAACTATATGGTATTTTTCACAACCATTCCGGATATTTTTACGTGCTACTTAAATTAAGTAGATTAACTCTGGCAGCGGCATACTCAAAGCTGACGCAACTGCTGAAGTGGAATCAAACCCAGTGTGTTCCATAACTATGTCCAGGCATATTTGACTGCACCACTACTGTTTGTGACGTCGAATCACACCCCCACTTCAACCCTTCAGGCAGCAATAGCAGAACTTGACAAGTCAAACCAGTCATGACAGACAACTGTAAACCACTTTTTGTCTCAATTATTTAGATGTATGAGTTCAGTGAACCAAACGGATTGAACGTTATAGAATGTTTGCGCAGACTGTTGAAATTTTGTACAAGAACATGCTAACCAATGGAGAGAATCGATTGTGTTTGACCACACTGACAGTATATCCATCCCGTTGTTCAAGCAACACTAGTTTTTAGTTACTGAACGTAAACCGTATTTACCTGCCGAACGTCTACTATGGGGTTCGTGTATCCGACTGTTGAAGACAATGATGTATTCTTGTAAATATGGAACAGACTGAATAAATGAGAGGAGAGAATGTGGAATGTGTAAAGGAAACACTACAGGGGCGATACATGTCCTCGGAATCTCATTTGTTCCACGTTTCACAACCGGTTTGTCCACTTTGTTAAGAACAGTTTTAGTGTTTACAAGCGAAAGTGGTTGAGCGTTCACATATGATAATTCGGTCGTGCCTAACGTGAGGTTAATGACGCAGTGGTAAACACGGTTGCCTCATGAACAGCGTGTCCGTGGTTCTAGTCCCGGCAGTGGCGATGATATGTACTACTGAGGAGCTCTAATGAGAACGAAACTCGAGTCTAGTGCTTCTGCTGTTCGAAGAGGCCGACTGGAAAGTCTATGGGAATGCGACAGCTGTGATCAATTGTGAGTGATGTTCAATCTATATGATAATATACGTAGGTTAAATGGTTAGCCATAAAATGCTGCCTCAACAGGCTCCTACAGCCTGTGGTGAATGGCTACTTACTGACCTAATTTTGTCTGCATATGAGTACTGATCATTGCAATATAACCAAATCAACTAAAGCTTAGAAAGGAACCAAACACAAATTTGCACCTGTAACACATAACAAAACCACTAAATGACTTGACTCGATCGTACGTACGTAATCTTCATTACACAATGTCACCGTCTCTGTCCTTTATCCGTTGACACTACTCTCGTCGTCGTTAGCTTTATCCCATCTACTAAACATTCATGGTCATTCTATAGAGTTATCAAGTATTTTACAGTGTTAGATCATATACTACAAATTTTGTATATCTAGCAGATTCTATTACATCGTGAAAATTGATTCCAAAAAGGCATACTTCTGACAGGTTATTAGGAAAAACCGATCAAACTACTCGTGCAAGAACACAGTGATAACCTTATTTGAATGCATCGCTTTAGTTCCCTAAAAATGTATGCTGAACAGGCTAAATCAAACACATATTTCGAAGGCTGTGAAGGTTCAATCATTTTTAAAAACTGGCATCCTTATATTCAAAGGTGACGCAGAATTGTGGTCATTTGTGTACCGGGCCCAGTGAACGCCAAAGTCGAACTGGACAAGAATACATATACCTCTCAAGAGGGAGTTAAACAAGAATCCGTGTTCTGTTCGCACGATTATTTCTTTTCAGATATTGTGCAGTGTCCCTTAGCACATAATCAAGGATGTATCATGCATCTATTCGCACGCAAATCCACCCAGCAGACGGGTTTCTTTAGAATGTGGCAAACCACACATTTGCACTGCATTTAGTCAAGGTGTATATACATGCATATAACTACACCATAGGTGTTTTCAGAAGTCCTCTTTCCTATTTCGCTTTCACTAATATGGTTTAATCTCTGTATTATACCCTAAGAAGTTACGTAAGGATAACACACTGCATCAAATGGAAAGTATTTGAAGTTTGTGCGCTAGACACATGAAGAGTTTTCGCAAAAATTAAAATATCTATCAGTATCAGCTGAGAAATCCACAAACACAGGGCTGTGAGCATTTCATTGACAGATTGATGGACTTGTGGAAGGTGAGCATCCTTTTAGATTGTAATATGAAGCAGTCAGTAGTTTGCTTCTAATTCCGTCATGCTACAACTTACAGTGTGTAATGGTGCGAGCAAAGGCTAAATTTTCACCAAGTAAACAGCCGGTCACTTCCGAAGAAGCCCATTTTCTAGTATGAAAAGGAAGATTCAACACAACCCAAGAATGTTTGGAAATAGACAAGCTCAAGGTTCTTCTAGCAGTGTTCAATGAAACGGAGAGTAATCCCGGGTTGAAATCAACGCTTGCGTTAGACGTTAGAAAAGATCCACGCATAAGCCAATTCCGGAATGGCACAGGTTGAATCATCGGATTTTTAAAAGATCGGGCATCTTCTGATAACACATTCAGCGTTGTCCATATCTGATAGTAACCTACCAATTTCAGGCAACTCCGCCGGAATATGTGATTACTGATGACCAGAAGAAAACTGTTGTAGATGGCTTGCGTAAGTAGTGGTTCTGACGTAAATTCTGAGGAAATGATGCGTGCCTTCATAAAAAAAGTCGGTGGCAAGCAATCAGTACAGGTTAGGGATAACAACCGGTTTGAGTGAACGAGCTACTTCGGTAGAGGAGTATGAAGTGTAATTTCTTTTGGCCAAATATTGCAAGGGTTTTATTGTTAATGAAGGTATAGTTATGGGTGAACACGTTTTCGATAATAATCTGCACACCGATAAAACCGTATAAGGAGCTGATGGATACAGATCGAGATATTTATTACGCTTACTGCAGATAACTTAAGTTACCGGTTAATCACCTGAAAATGGTCTGATTTGTTTTCTACGTCATACTCGTCTATTTGATACTCGTCAGGTATGTGCGAGAATGTGATCTTTCTGCTAGAAAACTACAAAAATAGGTCGCAAATCTCGTGAATTTGATTCATTATTTGTATAATGTTTATGTCGGACTGAACAGTCTGTAGTTGTAATCTTACGCAAATTGTAAGTTCCTTGAAAATACTCATTTGACAAATATGCAAAAAACTTTCAAGAGTTGCTGACTGTTGGTGGAGTTGGGGAACACCTTGAATCCAGTTTGCTATGATTATTTTGCCAAACGCATCCGAAAACCAATATTAACTCCTCGGGTTCAGTTCTAACCACTCTTCATGAAATAATTCCCATCAAAGCTGTATTACCTTACTTCTGAGTTATTATTATTCTGGGGCAGAATACACTGATAAATTAACGATAAACCTATTCAGTTGCATCTCGAATGTATTGTATACTTGAGCTCAAATAACTGAGATCCTATCAGAGTGGGCACAAACTAACAGTGATATTCAACTTTGAGATCAGACTGATGATACACTTCTCTTAAAAGTGGCTACTTATCCCAACAAACTGAACAAACCCCAGTCAACCACTTAAATTAGGTGGGATGTGTACACACTTGCGTTATGTGCCTATTCATTTTAATGCTGTCGTCCTGAAAATTTGACGGTTTATAATCATGAAGGTTAGACTGTGCGAACACCGTTTTGAGCAGTTGGCTCATCATTGCGATTTTGTTTGTACAACTAGTAAAATACGCGACGTCGACTTCAGCTCATTAAAAATATCTGCTAAAAATGAAGTGGTCTTGTAGTTTTGTAGTTACATATAAAATGTGTCAACAGTAGGAACTGACTGGGGAAAGCAAACACAGTCATTCCTCCGTGAGAGTGGCGCCTTATTGGAGTGACGTTACTAATCGGTTTCCGATATAGCACTGCCTAATTCCTCGGTATACAGTACATGTCCGATTCTACCACATGGTGGTTAACACTTTCAGACAAAACACCTATCCATTGCCACTCCCAATGATCACTGTTTTGTAAAATTTACAATGTAGACTTCAAGTAGTTTGTTTGTGTATTTGTACATATATATACATCTTTTGTTATGCGCCTGCCGAGTACGTTGGTGGTAAAGTTTTTTTATTATACATTCGATCGTTTGTGAACAAGTATCTAGCCAATACCACATACTCAACCTCACTCACCACTTGAAAATCCCTCAAGCACACACACACGGACAGAAAACAAGCCATAAATGGGAGTTTGTCACAAAAATAAAAGTCTTGGACAGATTTCAAGTGTCCTTGAAGCGGACTTTGCGCTCTGATGAAGAGACGCTTCGTAAGGTGTTTTTGCTCTAGGTTTAGCACCGGCCCATTGGCTCGCATTATGGAAGTTAACTAATGATCTGATGGTAAGCTTGGCATGTTTGTGTGCATGTTTTCGTTTCTAAAAAAGAAGCCATCGATAGCCAAATCCAACTATTCACTGGAATTGTGTATAAGATGGTGAATGTCTCGAATAGCGTAGTACTTCCATACAAACTGGGACGCTTAGCTGCGGTAGTTTGTTATGAACAATTAAATTGGGTCCAAATCATGCGTCCGCTTAACACGGTGAACGGTACTGAACTAATAAATCAATGATCCACAACGTGTTCTTCTCGAACGTATACTGCACAACGTGTTTGTGCCGGTTGAATGCATTACGTAGGGATAATTTAAATACAGTTTGAAGGGCAACCATCAGGTTGAAACCTGAACTCACAAAGCCAAATGTGTCTATGGTTGTTGATGATATGGATGAACATTTACGGATCCTTGTGACGGTATCAGCTGCAGTTGCCAGGGCGGCTACTCTATGTTTCCTGTCTAGACGCCCTAGTAATATGAGTGGTATCCGTGCGCGTGACAGAGTGGTTGCATTTGATAATTCGGTTGCACCTTACGTGAGTTCTTTAAAGCAGCGGTCTACAGTGTTGCCTCATAAAAACGTGGCGTAAGTTCAAATTCCGGAAGTGGCAAGAATGTACACAAATGACAAGCTCTAGCAAGGATGAAATCCGACTATGACACTCTTTTGCAAAAGGAGATAGTCAAAAGTCAGTAGGACCGTAAAAACTGTGATCGACCTCCGTTGGTGTTCACTTTGTGTCATTCAACTCTCATGCTACTTATCAATAGTAATGATGGTCATATGGTTGTTACTGCTCTTGCTGCTACTGCCGAGTCAAACTCTCTTCCCATAGATCACAGATACACTGCTTTCGATGCATGGTTGATTCGGGGTAGTCAGTGTTGTCTCATAAGTGAAAATCCAAAACAGAAATTAATTACAAGTTCGAATCATCATGACTATCACCAGCGCCAGTTGACATCCCGAAGAGGATTGTGGCCATTTTGATCTGTGAGTTACTGGTAAGTCACGTATTACGGAGAACAAATAGTGAACGAAGCATGTGTTCTAGAATGGTCGATAGAGATGTGGTAAAACTGTGCTTAGGACATCAGACAACTAGATAAGTTAAGGTAGTTAGTTAAATTTTGAGTAGACGTCATGGTACGTCCCAGAGAATTAACCAAATATCTGGCGGCTGGTAAGCAAATCTTCGCAGAATGATTTCATGTGATGGAGTGATCAAGAAGTTTGGAATGGAGGCTGTCTAGTTAGAGACATGTCCTTGATTAGGTTCAATCTGTTCATTATATACAGTTTGTTGATTTGCTAACCGGTAGATCATTTCTGTTTGATGCTACGATCAGTCGGACTTGAGGACGAGTGTGTTCAGAAAAGATAATCAACTTATGTTTTGTATACATGAAGCTTAGTGTTATATGTTAGCTGTCAGTGAAAAACATGTTTCACAATCGTCCACACATTCTACGAGCAATAGTTGTACATGCTCAACTTAAAACAAGCCATTGGCCTTCAAAACAAACCCACTGTGCACACCAGTGTGCATATTCAAGCCCGCACATGAAAATACAATCGATGGTCTTGGAAACATGACATAAGCTAGGAGTTCAATGCATGGCGCCATTCGGATTTTAGTTCACTGTCACGTTATCAGCAAGTAAATCACACACACCTGTTGCTTGGCGCATTCATCCTTGCAACCATTGTCGATGGTGTGCTGATAAATCGCACCAGACTTAGTACGTATGCAGCGATTCTATTTCGCTTCCAACGTTTATTTTTGTCATGTACTGCCTATTAACCTATACACATGCATTTCCATCAATCGGACATGAACTAGGAACTAAGAACGTTGGCGAGTTCACATGGGGTTTGTGAATAATTTCGTTTACGCCCCTGAAGACGTGTATAGAACAGTTATGACAACGACAACCTATTAGTAGGAAGGAATCGGTGCAAAGTAGAACGTTCATTTTAAATAGAGTTTCCATCATCCAACAGTCGATTTCATCACTGTCAAGGCTGGTCCAAAAGCAGTCTTCCAATCGGACACCTTTACGTTATCGATGAGACCCGCAAGCATCGTTCAAAGCTATGATGACAATGGGAGTACTGTCGTGAATTACCAACATTTCCTCTTTTTACTCGGAGTAATCATGGTCACCCCCAAGATATCAAGTTGAACTTCTGGTGAATTGTTAATTTACTAAAAACAAGTGTCACTCATGTCGACTTTGCGTTGTCACAGTTCACAAGGTGATTTTATGTGCCTTGTCGATGGTTTTAATAAAATTATAGTCAACGATAAATTTGTTTATTGTTCTACTCAGTAAAAGGTATTACATTCATTTAAAGAAAATTCTATGAGCTTTAGAAAACCCGAAACTTCATGAATTTCAAACCTGCCACTTCGAGAGAGACATCATAAAATCAACCGATCGATAACATGTGTATGTTCTATGAAAGCCACCGTACACCCGACTTCAATTTAATAGTGTTATTTTCTTCACTATAGGTATAAACTGAGCATTATGAAAGCGTAGGAATTTGCAGGCTTGTAAGTTACAATCCTTTCTCTTTCTTGTTAAGAGGCTTATATATCTACCGTAGGCTCGGCACGGATATTTGTACACAGATGAGAAAATTTATTCATGTGGTTTGTAGGAAACTGCAAGTGCCGTAAAAAGAACAAAAGCGCATTGGTTAGAAATCCTACGGGTTCATATTTGATCAGACTTTTGTATCAACCCTGAGGTTTTACAGACGACTGTGTAAATATTCATGCTTGTCGCAGTGCCATGGGGAGGGAGTCTTTCAAACAACTAAAGATGTTCATTGATAAAGAGCTGTTGCAATTAACCGAACTGATTGCATATTTCCCTCATTGATTTTGTACATCAGTGTTTTCTCCTCCACGTTTAGGATATAAACTGTGTAGATTTTTCTTTCGTTAAAATGTTCCCAACGTAGAACTCATTACGTGTGCTAACTGTAGTGCGAAATACTGCTATCTCTTGGGAAAGGAGAATGGGAAAATTGCATCACCTCCCACTGTGTTTACCTATTTTAGCAGGTAAGTGATGTGAACACTTAATTGGAACAAATAACCAGTCAACGGGCATCAGGATTAATAAACACTTCCCAAGATGGTCACATGTACAGTAGGGAGATGGTCAACGCTGATTTGTGTGCATAGCAGCATTGCCCAAATTCTCTCATTACCAAGAACTTGTTGAAACTGTGAACTTCCTGGTAGGTTAGATGGTTAATCTGATTACTTACGTTCACACAGCTGTGAGGACTCAATGCGAGTATTCACTGTCTAGATTATCCCCCAAATGGTTGCTTTTAATTCCCACTTGAGTTTCTGTTTTGTACGCTACTTTTAATCAAATCATGTGTACACATGCGTTCAATAAATGGAACGTTATACCCGTTAACTGCTAACTGTTTGTAATGTGCGCGCAATATCAAAGCGCACTCCTTTTTTAGTGAGAGGTTGATAATTCATCTGGACAATCAATACCATATGGCAGTAGTGATCTACGTAAAACCAAAAGCTTCCCGTTTCGGAGCAACCAGTCAATGTGCTTGATACAAAAACCTAATTACCGTCTGGATGTTGCTGAGTTATCTGGTAGACCCAAGAAGTTTTTCAGTCACATCTAAGAACCAGTTTGTTAAGTTCCTCACTGTGTTTGCCATATTCATTAGGTTTACTTGGATTCCTATCATCGGAAAAAAACAGCAAATTACAGTGAGTTTTGCAAATGGACTCAAGTATTGCATATTCGATGGGCACTGAAACAAAGAAAACACCTCTTACGGAATAATGCAGCCGAGTCGATATCGTAAAACGTCACACACGGTCCCACAAAAACTAAACCCTGAATCATTCGTTCAACGTAACCAGGCCGATGATTGCTCGTGATTCTCTATGCTTTCCAGAACGTGCTAGAGGTGAACAAAAATTTTCCCAGCGTGAATAATGCAATTTGATTGGGCTAGTTACTTTACGGTACCAGTCGATTGCGTGACCTCCGCTTAACAACACTCAGTCACACACGTAATCACTTATTCATGTGGTTTAACACAGTTCCATGGAGAACAATATGGTGAGTGATAAATGTCAGGGGAGTTAATGATCTACTGTGAAATATGAAAGAAACACACACATTTTCAATAGGAAAACACTTGAATGTGACCAGAACATTAGTACAGAAATGTTTGAGGTACTAAGAGAGGTTTTCCCAGCGCTTACGGTACTTGAAGTATGGTGTTTATTCGAGCAAAACAGCAAGAGACATTTAGATCCTTATGGAAACCGGTTTGCCGAATACTTAATGGTGATCAGCAAGTGGAGCTCAGTCCACAAGAAGATCCATTCAATTCTTTCTTTAGGTTCTAGACAGCCTAACAATACTAACTACCCTCGATCATCGATTTACCCAAGGGTGAAGCATGGCTACATGAAGTCTGCAATTTTAAAGACTCTAACCAAGGAAAACTGAAAGGTAAGGTGAACGGTATTCAGAAGAACAAGTAGAGTGTAAGTTATACACAAGATTTTACTCGTATTCCATCAACCACTTGTCAATTCAGCGCAGGAATAAACTCCATTTTGATGTGTATATGTGTGTGGTTGAAAGTGAACATCACACCCGTCTTACATTTGAAATGGTCATCTCTACGGATGAGATGAAAACAAGGAAATGGAGTAACTATCTTTATTTCTGGACCTTGCGCAGCAGATAGTTCGTATTTTTCAAGACTCATGATCATGTTGATATCTGATTGCTTACGGGTTCTTTTAACCATCGGAGGTTTTATTAAACTATGTACGTGCGACCACTGGGCAGACCAAACTGACGGTCATGAAGTGGTGCTTTTTCCATTGAGTTCAAAGTCTTATTTTACAAGTGACCGAAACAACAGTGTTTGAAAACTGGCAGCTAATATGTATATTTAACAGAGCTGGAAAAATAGCGATGGACGCAAAACAAAAATCAAGCTACATACTCTTTGAATGCAAACGACCACCGTGACAATCCGAGCGTGAGCTCGTCACTCCAACTGTAAAACTTTCCTTGTCACAAGCTGCGGTCCATACGGCCGGCGATGTAACCAGTGAGAGCTCAACCCATGACACAACTGATGCCGGCTCGGATCTTGTTCAGACTCCCACTTTGTGCTCGTTGAGTGTATGCAAGCACAAAAGTGGTCACAATGATGTGCCCGGTTGAGAATAAGCATCTTTATATACTACAGGAATACTACAGTAAGTGGCAAAAATGGGACAACTGAGGTTGTTCGCGTTCATCCTGGCAAGTTAGGCGATGGTGAAATTTAACGAAACATGCACGTCTGCGCTTTAACATTTCTCGTTATGTTGGTCAGTGCTGTGTGATTTAGTGGAGTCATCAGCCGAACGGCGAGAAACCACAGCTTTGAAACTCATCACAGCTCGATTGCTGCGAACATTGAACGACTTAATCTTACATAGTTTATTGGTTACCGAATTTTGTCATTTTCGCATAAACAACCCAAGCGATCATATATTTTCATTCAGTATTTAGCAGGCAATGGTAAAACATGATTGCGTGTGGTAAACAACACACTTCTCGATAAAGTAAATGTATTTCGTGAGTTGAACTTGAAGCTGCGTACAATAGTTTGACAAATTTGCTGCTGTCTAATGTGGTGCAATTCGGTCGAAGAAGTCCATTATATTGAATACTTAGGTGTTCTCTGATAATCTGGTAATACGTTCACGGGGTCACAAATGATAACTAAAAATGCGTATAGTCTCTTTAAGAATCTCGGAATGAAACATTTGAACGGTACTGAATAGGAGAAGATCTTAAATAAGCTGCTGGATTGCAACCATCTCGACTAGCGGAACACATGAAAACAACATGCGGACGTTTTTGAGCACATGGTGAACTGTCAGTTTGGATTAACAAGACTGTCAGGGTAGGTGTAGGTTGAAATGGCCATTGCTTACTTAAATGTTAATTAGGATTTCAAGTAGGTCAGCCAATGAAACTGTAACCAAACAGTTCAGTTCAAGTTAACGCGGATCGCACGTTCTGTCTGCCAATCATATAACCTAAGGTTCATCCTCGATTAGTGATTCAAGGTCTTCTAGTGCCTGACCTTTTACGTGGATGGTGTTGCATGGAAAAAATAAAGTATTCACTGAAGTGTTAGTAAAATAGTCAAAACTGACTTAACGTCACACGGTTTTCTGGGTATGGAGTTTTTTGAAGTTGTTTGACAATTCCAGTGGCTCATCTTTGAATACTCTGAGTGATTGTGATACCTATCTGGTACCAGGCGAAGGCCCTAGTTTCGTTTCCATGTGAAAGAACTGAAGATGGAGACAGCGAAAATTACAAAACAGCTTGTTTCCTCACTTCCCTTAAACTTCTTTCGCTGTTTGAATTACTTGAAAATTTTCATCTCATATGGAGCTAGTCAGCGTTAGAAGCAGAACAAATAGAAAATGACAGAAAAAAAAACAATGATAAGAGCCCACCTGTGCGCACATATTTGGCCTGCATTCCCATCTGTTCCTCATCCGCTGTACCTACGTCCCTTAAACCCAGATGCATGGTTATCTGGAAAGCAGAAGTAACTGCATATTTGTATTGCTCAGTTTTAATACAGGTAAACAATCATTTCGACAGCCCCAAAGTTACATTCCACTGACTCTACCAACCGCTGGCTGCTATTTCACCCTGCCTAAGTCATCTCGTTCAATTCACTAAGTGACAGACTACTAGTTCTAACCTTCAATTCATACCGTTATATTCCGTCAGGCTTTAAATACTCGTGTAATGCTATCAAACTACCACCAGGGTTCACGTTTTAGAAGTGGCACTGACAGGCCGATCCAATCCACGACGCAAAATCACAGTTTCGTCTTAACACTCCTGTGTCTAGGTGCGGTCAGCTCTCTGTTCATGACAGTTAGACTGTCTGCCAGTCACATATTGTTGAAACATTGAACAAAAACTCAAAGGCAATCTTTTGCTCGATGACTCTCTCAGACACATTTCGTTACATCTCATCAGATAAACACTACAGTCTGACGGCTTATATAGATGATTTAGTAAAATTCGTGTGTCCCCACATACACCCACATCAGTGCACGTCAGTTACCAGGGCAATCGGGGACTGACAAACAAGCTATTCTGTATCCAGAAGGGTTATTTCCAATTACTGATCGCTGCCGTCTCCGTGGGTCGAAGAAGCCTTCGGTCTTTTGTTGCGTAACCTATCTGAAAGGTTTTCTCCAGGTTCACCTGGGGTCGACATATCAGCAAGTGCCAACCGATCGTTTCACCGCCCTATATTACTGCCTGTCACCTGGAAACACAGAGATGAGTCCGTACCCGAAGTTTCACACTCTTCTGTTCAGTGAGTGAAAATGCGTTCGGGCGAGAACTCGTTGTTGAAAACCGTCAGGATCCGTCAGCATTTGTTCAGAAATTTAGCAAAAGACGACCAGTTACCATGATGAATTCGGCGGCCTATAAAACGGATGTTTATCGTCGATTGCCACAAGGCGGTGATGGCATTGCTATTGTTGGAAACCGGTTTCGGAGCAACTATACAGAACGCACGTTTTATTTAGCCCAACCAGTCATGCTGTTTACCACACCATCCGAATCCAAACAACCACTGAACACAGTGTCACTGCGTACTGCTAAATCGTACATCACCTATAAATTTTCTTGTGCCTCGGACCACTTATGCAGACGGACCAGAACAACAATCACGGTTGGTGGAATGAGCTGGAAAAATCCGCTCTCTGGACGCTTTGGATCACTCATTACACTGTGTAGCTCGCGCACTACACGATACTGACTACCCAGGTACCTTTGTGGCGAAACATACAAAGGCGGTTAAAGTAACAGAAAAAAAATTACTGAGGCTAATGGAAACCTCATTTTCGTGCGAATGCCACCCAAGAAACACAAGCCGTTTCACCAGTTCCCTTAAAAGAACTTTCAGTGTAGCCAGACCAATTGTGTTATTCACCAGTCCTCCTTTTGCCACTCTAAATCTGAAGTATAAGTTATCGGTTTATAATTCGTGGCGAATTACTCATTCATCTGTGATCGTTTAGAAAATTGTATGGTTCGTACGACTGGGCATTTGTCCATGGAACATCATCCAACATGAATCGGGACAAGTGAAAAGATTTCAATCATGTGTGTCATTGCAGGTTATTTGGTTGATAATAAGTTGGTAGGTTAACATTTTTCGATCGTTCCCTCATCTCTACAAAGTTTCGTTGAATCTAACGATGTTTTCTCGGCCGTGGACGTCGACAATTATCGATGTCATGGCCACTCGATTAAGTAATCGAACACTACGTAAGCAAAGACAGTTGTTCCAAACGCTTCAGCTGCCCTGATCACTAAATGATTCACTCAAACGATACGTAGGTAGCTTACACTTCACTATCCTTCACAAGCATGAAAGATGGAGTGTGATTTCCGGTCAGCACCAAACTCTGTGTGTGATCTTTCTAATTTTGGTGTCTCAAAACTGTAGCAGCTTGCTGAAAGTTTTCTGAAAAACGTGTTGATTACACTTCGTGTTCTGCTACCACGGTGAGTCACGGGTTGGCCTTGATGCTGACACGCACAGATCATGCGACTAGATTTTCTCCCTCAGCTATGGTGAATGTGCATACATGTCACACAGCGAAGACTCTAGGGATATTTCGTAAGGTGCGTTACATACTATGTTGTCTAAATCATGAAAATTGATCTGGAAGAACAGTCAAACGGACGATTACTCCTTAAAATGCCTTTCTTCAACCATAATGAGAAGGTTGTGAAACAGAACGATGTAACTCTCAGCATGCTAGACTAACTTTTCCATGTATGCATTATACATACATTGTGTTTACATAGGAACATTATTTCAGTTTTCCAATCGGGTAGTGCTCGCTGGTTTGAAAAGTGCGGCCCTCGTCAGTCATTGTTCATAAAACGACGGTTAAAATCACCACCGACCTAAGACGTTTCTGATGAGCCTCATGTATAAGTTTCTTTGAATCTTTGCCAACTTCTCTGTGCTACACGAGTTACAAACCACTGGCTGTCAACAAACTATGAGATCGTATAAAAAGCTTCATAAAATCCTTCATTCATCAACAGTTCCTTTCTCAGCTAGTTCTCATTCAATAGGACGATCGCCTATCAACGTCGGATAGTTGTGAGTTTAAGACACCGTTTAGCGCTGTACTCTTTTCTAAAACGGTCAAGTTTGCACCCCTGCCTTACCGTTTCCGTATGTCACAATTCCCAGGAGCATTGCCTTATCTTGTTCTCAAGTATGGCCTTATAGATTGACAAGGGTCAGCTAGAGAATGACAGAGGCAAACTTAAGAACACAAGTTTTTCACCAGGACTTGTTTGCCGTGTTTGATCATCAAGCCATTTACGGCACAATAATCCTTAAAGCAGTGAGCAAGCAGAGTAAGAAAATCAAACAATAGAGATTATGGGCTGCAGGTTTGCTAGCAGTTATCCGAAAGTGTACAGGAAACGGT
>LUCH01000251.1:1685-36620 GCA_013368495.1 Paragonimus heterotremus | reverse complement strand
TGTTGTCTAAATCATGAAAATTGATCTGGAAGAACAGTCAAACGGACGATTACTCCTTAAAATGCCTTTCTTCAACCATAATGAGAAGGTTGTGAAACAGAACGATGTAACTCTCAGCATGTTAGACTAACTTTTCCATGTATGTATTACGCAAACATGGTGTTTACGTAGGAACATTGTTCCAGTTTGCCAATAGGGTGGTGCTCGCTGGTTTGAAAAGTGCGGCCTTCATTAGTCACCGTTCATAAAACGACCATCAAAATCGTCACCGACCTAAGACGTTTGTGAAGAGTCTCCTGTATAGGTTCCTTTGAGTCGTGCTAATCTAAATATTTGCTAACTTCTCTCCACTGCACGAGCTACAAACTACTGGCTCTCAACAAACGATGAGGTTGTATAAAAAGCTTCATAAAATCCTCGATTCATCAACAGTTCCCTTCTCAACTAGTTTTCATTCATTAGGACGACCGCCTATCAGTGTCGAATAGTTGTGAATTCAAGACACCGTTTAGCGCTGTATATTTTCTGAAACTTGGTTAAATTTGTACCCCTGCCCTATCGTTTACGTATGTCACAAGTCCCAGGAGCAATGCATCACCTTGTTCTCAATTATGGCCTTATAGATTGACAACGGTCAGCTAGAGAATGACATAAGCAAACTTAAGAACACAAGTTTTTCACCAGGACTTTTTTGCTGTGTTTGATTATCAAGCCATTTACGACACAATAATCCTTAAAGCAGTGAGCAAGCAGAGTAAGAAAATCAAACAATAGAGATTATGGGCTGCAGGTTTGCTAGCAGTCAAGCGAAAGTTTACAGGAAACAGAGTTGGAGTGATGAGTACCTTCACTTTGATACTTTCTTTCTTTTAGATCGAAAACGAAACCTCATGCGATCTCTAATGGGTAGGGAGTTGAAAATTTGCACCAATGCCAGTTTGCAAGCTGAGCTAGACTTTGTACAAGAAGTGTTCGTGCATAGTGGCTGCACACGCCGTTGAATTCAGAAGGCGGTGCAGGCGATATTATCGAAACCTGATTCACCCTCTGCGATTAAAAAATGTGCATTTGATGCTTACCATTCCAAGCGAGACCTTACAGCCGAAGTTACGAAAAGATGGCTTAAAAAGTTGACTGACGTCTGTTTGAGTTTCCATCCATTGTCATGTCACAAATCAAAGACTTACTTTCATGCTCAACAACCAGCTGTTGTGTGTATTCATTTGTTTGTTCATTTCAAACACCATGCGTTAATCTGTTACAATGTGACTGCCTAATAGAGTGCGTAGAGTGATTAAAACCGTTTCAAGCGCCAGTGCTGCTCACTTGATCTACTATGATAGTTCTGTCAGTAAGAAAGATACTTTTAAAATCATCTGTTGTATACAAACGAGATGGCGAGATACCGAATATTGACCGCTGCCAAGACCATCAGTAACCAACTGAATTCTGCTATCAGGAGGAGTTCGTGAAAACACTCAACATCACCTAACCCACAATCACATTCATAAATTTAAAACAATCACCGCGTAACTGCTATCAAACCCCTAGACAAGAATCATTCCTGACCGATATTTTTACCCACCTTGGTTATCACGTTCTCGTTTATTTTGTTGTAATTAACCTGATTACCAAACAACAAAAACTAGTATTATTCGCTACATTGTGCTCTCATGACATCAGTGGGTATTTTCGAACAAGAAATATACACTTTTTTGATGACTTGCAGCTTAAAAGCCATGCACTAGAAGTTGAAATAATTGCAACGTAAAGCTGCAAGTTGTGAGCTTATTGACCCATTCGTAAACAAAGAACAATATGAATTGAGATGAGCACAATCGTTTGTCTGATCAAAATTTTACTTTGTTAGTAAACAAATTTGTTGTATTGTGGTTATGTTTACCGATGAGTTATTTTCTCAGCTTGCGACATAACAAACTCTTACTCTAGATCATCCTGTCTTTTAGGTTTTGAATTTCTTGAACAGGTCTGAAAAGTTTCGAGAATATCACGAATATCTGTTTGACAGAACACGGTAGTAAGTTACGATGTTACTGCTATGTAACCTACTCTGTTCATTGGGGAATAAATGTAGTAATATTTGGTTGCCAACTGCTATACTGACTATGGCTAAAAGAGTAAGAACTGATGGTTGCATAATAGTATATTGTTTTCGCACATAAATCAACACCATTGTTTGACCAGTTTCCTCTTTGTTTGAGTTTTTGACATACAGATAACACGATCGAAGTTAGTAAAGGTAATTACCTCGCTTTATGATCGGAATCCCGTGATCATTTGTTTGTCCAAAGAGTCACCTCTCCTCTAAAGTTCACTTTATCATTATATCAAATAACATTAGTTTTGAAAAATAAGCGGTTACAAACTCCACGACGTTTGTGCTTTCAGTGATTCTTTCATGAAATAATCGGATAATCAAACCAACTGTAGATCAGTATTACACTGCGTTATGTGAATGAAAATTTGCTTATCAGAAACTGAGAAGCTGTTTTTGAGTAGCATCAGTTGGCTACATTTTAGCCTGGTTTTATTGAGAAGAATAGTGTGTACGGGTTGCTTTAGTTTTACTGTCATTTTTTACTTGTTGGGTGCTGAACACAAGCCACGTGCGTAATAAAAATATGCTTAGGATTTGTTAATAGGCCCTGTTATTAGTAATATGCACATTCGCGTACGGTCTTCAAAAGCACTCTTGATAACACACACTCCTTCCTCGAGTCAGAGTCTATTACAACATGCTCAAGTATGTTAAAAATTGTTCGTTTTCTCCAAACTGTAATCAATTTTAAATTATCGTCGATTTCAGTGGTTCAAGAGGCATTTGATAGCGTTATGAACATACACACCAATATGAAATGAATATCACACACTTTCGATCACAGCTTTCTCAGTTGCATAAACTTTCTTGTCAACCCTTCTTGAAAAGAAGCCGTGGACTCGTGTTCCGATATTGTTTGACCCATGAATTGTCGCAACTTACAGGGGATTGTGACTATACCTTAACGTGTGAAAAATCGAGTAGGATCAAGGTAAGATCAATGACATGGTAGTCATCCAAGTTGCCTTAAGAGAACATGATACGGAATACACCTTCTGATCATGACAAAGGTGTGCACTGTGGATGATTCTCCCCAAAAGCGAGTGTCAAGTACAGTGCGCCTTGCCTAAATACAGCTGCATGGAAAGCCTGTCTAGACACAAATGTTGCAATCAAAATCTTCATCAGTTGGGAGCCCCCATCGAGAAGGACTATCTCTAGGGAGACCACCTTCGTTTGTGCGCAGTTACAAATGTTCTGTGGCAGCCACTTGATGTGAATAATCTGTGAAGACCTGTCGTTCTATCTAAAATACTGTTTAAACCTTATCTGTTTATATATGTTGTTTATATATGATTGTTACTGCATAAAAATATATCTATACATATGGTTAGTTTGTACAATTTCTTACACTCGCACTAGACCGTAAGTTACAATATACACGATGTAAGTTTGTACGGTGTGTAAATGTTGCAATTTATTATGCACAAATTAAATTGTATGTGGATCCAATGTTGTGTGCCTCATGTATGGATGTTAGTGACAGGCTTTTTGTCATCGTTTTTGCGATCCATGCTGTCTGAGTAACACTATGCAACATATCGGTTAGCGTAAGTTTCCCCCGCTAGAAAAACCAGACGATTTTCGTGGTGTTTCAGTGGCAAACAAAGAAATTCCGTCTGAGTGGGTAAAAAAGTCATTTGATGAACAACCATTCGGTTCGTTCGTGATCCTTTATTTTTTTTAAGTACTTGTCTAACATATACAGCAAGCTGAACAACATGGTCATGCTGGAAGTGAATGGCATTGGTGAGACAAAAATTCTCAGCTCCATGTTTGAAGATGATAAAGTGTCCGGTACAATACGTTCCCGTTTGTTGTTTGTTCTACCCTACAGTTGGGCTAGTGGCTCCATTGGCGAGATTGGCTTTCTCGTATTCACCCATCTATGTTTTGAGATTATGGCATATGGTGAGGTGGATGAGTTGCACGAGCATTGAGTGATAACATTAAATATTCCTTGACTTGTCTAATTTAGAATAGTCAGCAATAAAGAGGTCGTTCTGATGGGGAAGTTCGAACTCATAAACTCATATAATTAAACGCACATGTATACAAATAAGCATATGTAAAATCTGTATAGATTGAAATCCCGATGACTCACGATCCTGATAACTAAAATCCGAAGAGCACTAAATTAATGAAAAACAGGACCGTGGCATTTTATCACATTGTTTGCTTACAATTCTGACAAAAAAACCCACATTATCTCAACAACGGCTATTAATAGCATGCGTTGACAAATGCTTCGCCTACTTCCTTGTCGTGAGATTGGTAATCTTCATCAGACGTGAAAGTTCACTGCCCAGCCTCAAGCAGAATAGAGTGATTATAGACTGAGATACGACAGCTTTTACCGTTGTCAACGACCTCGAACGGCGGACTAATCAAAAACTTAATTGCTGCCAACGCACAAAATGCCATATCCAAATGGTATAGTGGTCTTCCTTCAGGCTACATTCTAATGTTCACCGACAGCGAATACGAGCTGCAGAGATTTGACCTGTCAGGATTGTTAGTTGTCATGGCTCTGAAGAAGATAGATGTTAGGAAATGTTGGAAGTTTGATGGTTGACATTTTGGCCGCCCGTATTATGAACGGATGCCAGTTGTGTCATTTTTTGTCACATATATTACGTTTCAGTATTTGTTTTTTATAAGATTAAATTAGGAATGCCAGCACCTTCAAAGAAATGCTGTCATGTCCAAGAATATGACAAATCAATCTTTAGGGCGTCATTGCTTGTCAAACATTTCGTTAAGTTATGTCAAATGACATTTTTTGCTTGGTTGATCACTATGTTATTCTAAGCGCATGACTACAGCGGTAAATGTTTATGGTCAGTATGGAGCACTTCACTACTTTCCACGGTCCAATATTTAGTCGGTTGTCAAAAACATTTTCGTCACTCTGGTTGCTCGGTTGTTCTCCGGGGGTATGCGTTCGATATTGTGCGCATTGATGATATCACTTTGGTCGGAGATGAATCATTTGTAGAAAGACTGTCAAGTTCTGTGAGCGATCGAACATCTAATTCATCAGTTCACACTGGTCCTCACAATCTCAATATCCCAGATTTTTAAATCTTATTGAAAAACGATAGTAAACAACGCTCGCTTACGTGTTTTCGCCTTTTCTTCTACTGGCTCTTCTATTAGTTTAGTATTTATCACTATAGTATCTCACCTTCCAAAGCAGATCGTTCGAAAAATGAATTCACTGAAGGTTTTTATTAAAATTCTATCCGCGATCTTGAACTGACTTGCAATCTCAAGAGAAATCATTGTGAAATGCCCAGTGTGCTTCCGGGATTTTATTGTGATACAAAATTAGACGAACTTATTGCTTTCCTACACAGTCCTGTTGATGTTGTTCATGATGATGATGTTGATTAGGTTGATAATGGTTAATCCATATAGCAAACGTTCGATCGCTTTGTTTTTGTCACAAATAACTCCGGCTTTTCGGTCGATCGGTTATTTTCTCGAGCTTTGCTCGCTACCATAAGACGCCCCTACATGACACAGAACTGACAATATCCGGAATCTGTCCGTCTCATCCAAAGTGTTTAACCATTTCGCGTTCGTCCATTTCATTCCTAGATTTCTCATGATAAAATAAGTTTACAAAGTGGATTTTGGTAGGTCACCAAATGAATGCTGACACGCAGTTTTATTTAGTAGAACTGCTGGAGTTTTAAGTGACAACTAGCAATGTCCATATTGAACTTCCTGATCATTCCCTCGCTACGTGATACGCACTAACCTGTCCTTGCTTAATACAGTGATCATCGTGGTAGTTTGTTCGACTGTTCAAAGTGGAGTCCGATAGACAGCATTATCTCGCACGTCCGTTTTCATTGGCACAACTATTTGATGCTGTTTTTCCTTTTGGTCACCGTGTCTTGGTCTGCTTGAAATGACAGTGGATGAAAGGGCAGGAGTGTTTGGTGTTGGCTGCGGTCAGCACATAAGAACGAAGAATCTTGCTTCAATCCTCCTAATGCATGGCACATTCGGTGCAGGCCACACACTCACCCAGCAATCGCAACTCCATCATTAATGAACAATCTCACTGCATTGTGATAGCCCTCTGACGAAATAAACCTTAGCAGGTGAACCGCTGAAGGCGTTTGGGGAGGAAATCTTCAAGCAGTCAAGTGTTCGCCTCGATACCTATCTGTTAGCTCTCGTAATCACACAGATTCCGTATATATTGTTTTACGTTTCTCTGGAAACACCAAGGAGCTCAACAGAAGAATGCGGGTGACTTTTGTCCACATACAAGGCCCCGAAAATCTTTTCTGAGTCTTATTGTCCACATTTAATCGGCTGAGTTAAATGTTTAACATCGTGGTTCTATTTTTGGTGACGATTCCACTACTTTTAAAGTTTAACCTGGTGGCATAAAACCATTTTGGAAAAACACATTGACGTTTCCTTTTTATTATCTGCCGGCTTCCATGACTTCTTGCCACTGTTCCTTTATTGTTATGGGCGACTCAGCTTGGTTATTGTGTTGAACCTTATCAGAAAACATTGTATCATAACACTAATTACAACTGTTTTGCTGCTGTTCAATGTTCCTTCCTTTGAGCTTTCGCACAACTTAGACATTGTTGTAAATGACTCTATCGTAGCCTTTTTTAGTGGTAGCTCTGGTCATCATATCACAACATATTATTGGGACTAACAGATAGGATGGAACACAGAAACTGGAAAAATTGTTCACTGAAAGCAAATGTGGCATTTTATTCCCTTTAACAAGCTTTATTAAACAAAAGTTCATAAAGCTGCATGAGTATTACCATGTTCACAATTTTACTGAATGACCAGTTTGCGAAGAGCAGACATTGTTTAGCGTTCGCCCGCCGAATACTCTATATGAAACAACACTCGGTTAACAATACTAACACGTGCAACGTCATCGAAGAAAGTTGTAGCAGAACAAACAAAGCAAAGGACAACAACAAGAATTCGCAATAGCAAATGTGGAAGAAGACAACAGGAACGATAAACACTGCATCATCAACTGCACCAACAGAAATAGGGAAAATGGAAAAAAGACGACAGCCAAAAACAGTGACAACTTGAAAGATAAATTGTAGCAAACTATACAGGCCTCCCACAAATGTCACTTTAATTTTAGCCCGGCAGTCTAACCCCTTACTCCAGGTTAACTTTTTGTATTATGGTGAATTACTTTCAGACTAACCAAAACAAGTCTCGTACCATCAGATCGAAACGAAGACATGTTGTATCACGTTAACAGTTCGTCTACTGTCGTAGGTAGCAAAGGCAAAACGTATATGATTTATACAACAAACACAGTGAGACAGATACTGTGCGGTTACACATTCACACTGAGTACTATATCATCGACGCCAAGGCAATCCGATAGATTCTTCAATTGCTTTTAACACACGACGCCGACTGGTTAGTTCTGATCAAAACAGCTTCGCTAAAGGTCAGTAGATTCGGTTTCTGATTGCTTAGCAACATTTTGATTGAGATAAATGAGTCAACTTGATGACCTGTTATCATGGGTTGTCTAGCAATCGATGGTGCGGAATTTCGGGCAGCAGGTTTCAGGCTGTTTGTCATCAGTCACATCAATCATTTCCGCACATGTCCTGCAACTCGCTGACATAATTTTTCGATCCGCTTTGACTACATGAACACTGCAACCATAAGTAAACATCTTGGGAAGCAGAATGCCTAGACGAATTACGAACCTGATTGTGGAGACTCAGCGTTTTGGTCGTTTGACGCAGGCGCGATTAAGAAGCCGCATACGCAGAAGATAGAGTAGACTTCAATGTATATTTGCTGTCGTTTGCCAGACGATAATAACTGGATTGCGGAAATGGAACTTTGCCTTTTTTGAGCTACGTGAACAGGCTTATTACAATTGTTCATTATTATGTGAGATTTTATGAATTTTTTCGGTAAGTGTAATTGAAACATTCAGTCCCCTTGATCCAGTTCATCAATATCGATAGAAGACACGTCGCGAGAGGTTAACTTGTTAACGCGAAATGTTGACATCTCGCGACTTACGTCTTCTATCGATATTGGTAAATTTATCTGCCCGTAATCGTATTCTTGACTTATGTGATTCTGCCTACAGGTCATTGCAGGTTTAAACACACCTGTTTTGATGAAAACGGGTCCTGACCAAACTAGGCTAGTATTTTACCGGGGTGAAACCGATGAAGTGAATATATTACCCGCTTCATTTTGTTTTATAATGAAAAGATCAGTGTGACATTCTATCCTCACGCCTAGTATGGAATATATTTAAAAATGTCCAATTGCCGTCTGCTTCAGTTTAGTGAAACAAGGATGGGTTTTGATGAATCCAACTCAGAATAGTCAATATTCGTAGGTATCAAAATATCGTCAACATGTCATCTGTACAATATGGTATTGAGTAACATTTTCCGGGAATTTTTTTCAATTCTAAGGAAATACCAGCCGACGCTATCCTTATTGAGCTACTTATAGCCATTCTGTCTATACGTCTAGAAGGAAACCTTTTAAAAATAAGCTTTATAGTATCTATATATGGTAAAATTAGACCATTGAATCTTTTAACTATTGAAGAATTACTACGTTGTATTGTCGTAAGCGTGTCCATTCCGTAGGTGCCTTTATTTATCTACGGTATATACTCGATATGGTTTACGTTTGCGATTGACAGTGAGTAAATGAAATATTAGTATACCGCAAAGGGAACTCAGTGTTACAGGCTTTGCTATGAACAGTGGACAATAAACAAGCCAGGGACTTATTTTTGTGTCACAAACATTTGGCGTTAACTTTTTTCCTTACAAGGGTTTTTTCATCGAAAACTTGGTCTCGCTGTTGATTATTTACAAACACTTTTAGCTGAATTCTCTGCAACCAAATGAAGGCCTTTTATCCATATTGTTTTATGTCAAATCTGTTCATTTCTGGCAAAAGGATTTCAACCACAGCAGTCAATCATGTAACAAAACAGTAGATGACAAGATTTTTTCGTTTAATAGGACGTCTTCCTGGTCTTTTTCCCATCGTTAGTTAATTTAGCAGCTGCCGTGACATTCTTGATGAAATGATGGGTATTCCGATCTCTCGTATTTTGGGGGTTGTCCACAATTTGCCCCACTGACCTACTGGCGTGAGTTGACGTTTGTGTACACAACAAAAATGGGGTTGGGTTGTTGATAAGCGTACAACCTTTAATGACGTAATCCACCTTAAACCTAGAAGTAATTTCTGATACACCCACACAATGTATATAATGTAATTAGTTACTGGCTTTCTGCTTCCCCGGTCGACTGATGATGTCTGCGTTTAATCAGATTGCTATATGTTGGTAAATGAATTCATCCACAGCAAAACAAATTGTTTTCAAATTGCCACAACTGTTGAAACAAGTGCTAGCATATATTCGAAAAGAAACCTTTAAATGTTTTGCATAACTTGCCGTAAAGTTCCCCCAAATCAAGTACCCTTGAGCTAATAATCGTCACCCAGTGTGTTTGTCAAGAACAAAAACTTTCATCCTAGAGTTTGGGGTTGACAACAAGCACAGTGTGGATTTTTAATGTGAGGCAAGCTGAGCACCCCCACACTAGAGGTACTTAACATCTGTTTCAGCCCATCTAATCTAACTTACGGTTTTTCGTCATGCGCTCTTTCCAACCATGTACACGATGAGGTGTAACATATTTTTCCGCTGAATATTAATTCGTTATAACTCAAAGGGCTGATTACTCCGAGTAATCGAATAAACATTTTAGAGAGAATGAAAAGAATTTGTTTCCTGTATCGAGCGTAAACAGTGCCGAACAGCCTGACAGTGAAATAACACTTAATCAGTTCCATGACTATCAGGTTGTACAAAATAATCATACATTACATTAATGCAAGTTGTTTTTCCTTTTCTGTTTGTAAAACTAAGGGTTCACAATAGTTGACCATAAGATGCTTTGAACTGGTAAACTGCTTCAGCCACACAGCAGTAGCCAAATGGATAGAACGATATATATTTTAATGCTAACTCGAAGGTACCTTCCTCTAGTTTGGAAAGTTTCAGCTGAAATGATCTACAAATGTCCAAAGGCCTTCAGCTATTCAATGGTGTACGATTAACTACATTGTGTCCATGTCCAAGTACATCTTGTTTGTCCTCACTTAGCAGGAAACTTTGTATGCTGCTGTAGCCGCTTGGTTGGATGGTCTGTGTTAGTGAGCATCTAGCTGACGTTTCGTCGCTTCAAAACGTAATTACCTTGTCTTGACTACAAAGTTATCGCCATTCCGCTTTACACTTAGGTGAATCCGTTGTGCAAACAAACAGTTTTAAATTATTTAAGTCCTCCTAACATTTTTATTGGAGGTAATATTCCTTAAACCCGATGGTTGAATAGACAGCTTCAAGCCGTGCACGCAGGAAGTATGCCACAAAACTCGTGTATATTTCAAGTTGAACATCACCCACAATTGATTGCAGCAGTCGCATTCCCGTAGACTTCCCAGTCGGACCCTTTCAAAAAGACGTACCAGACTGGAGTTTTTTTATCTTCAGAGCTCGTCGGTAGTGCATATCCTTGCCTCTCGAGGCGATGGGGCAACCTGATCATTACTCACAAACGAAAGTGGTTGAGTGTTCATATATAGTAATTCGATCGTGCATAATGTGAAGTCAGTGGCGCAATTGGTCAACACGGTTGCCTCATGAAAGTGTGGCCGTGGTTCTAGTCCTGGTCGTGGCAAAGATATGCACTACTGACGAGCTCTAATGAGAGGGAAGTTTGAGTTTGGTGCTTCTTTTCGAAATGAGCCGACTGGATAAACTATGGGAATGTGACAGCTGCGATCAGTTGTGGGTGATATTCAACTTGAAATTAACCAAATCCCCGACTACTCATCAGCAATCTTGTATATTTGCTGGACTCCATCTAACGCTGTGGGTTAGACGGGTGGTTCACTCCAAAAGTGAACCCCCCAGCTCACGATATAGCTTCGTGACTCAGCTGGTAGATCACTGGACGCGCTTGAGTATCCTGTTTCTGCCGTTCGAATCCAACGACAGTCCAGATTTTTCGCAACTGGTTCTCCATCAAAGCTATTGTCGATGTTCTGTCCGAACTAATTCAACTTCCCGAGGAAGTTATGCACTGTGGGTTTTGTATTCAGCGGGTTGGAATTATAACATATAAGCTACATATTTAGCATGTGTTTATGATATACCAGGCGAACGAGAACAGGCTTAATGTGCTAGTAATTTTTTCCGTCGTTGTCCACTTCTGTTCACAGGGCGTCAGAATTCTTTGCGGGCTAAAAAACGCAAAATCTCAATGGATGGATCTAAATATCGCTATTAGCATCTTTTTCATAGCTCAGTTATCCTTTTAAAAATCAGCTACCCCCTCCTGTCATAAGTAGTTATCCAATCACCCACTATAATGGCTGGATTGTTTATGACGATAAGAGCAGATCTAGACTACTGATTCTAACCGGTTTTTCATGGACAATATTCACAGAATCCGCTCTCTAGTGTTTAAGATTTTATCCCTTAACGTGAACGTTGTCTCTTTTAGATTATCTAACAACTTGATGAGAAAAATCAAGGTTGAAGTATATCATGAATTGTTGAATAGAGAGAGGAGTCCAACACAGCGTTTTCTTTCACATAACCTCATATAGCTGTGGTTGTATTGTCCCATTGAAAGTATGAAAGCACAATAACTATAATTGCTGCGGTCGTGGTTTTTTTTTAATTACTCAAACACAAGCCCAATCATAATAGCGTAGTCCGAAAAGTTGACGATTTACAGCCAAAACTTCCGGAGATTTAACATAGCAGTAACTTAAGTCAGACGATGAACTCCCATTCAAAAAGTAAGATTTAGGAACCCAGGTCATCATCATTATTGGTGTGGCCCTGCCACCCTTAAACGAATTGCACTAAATGAGGCCCTTCGAAGGCCAGTAGTTGTGAACAGCTGCCATGTCCGCACTGCATGATTCATGGGAGAGGCATATTTACAGAAATGTATATACAATAATGACTGGTGAATGTAGTCACATAGGGTATGTGCTGCGATGCTGAACAGACTTTGCTTGCCAGGCAACTCACTTTTGGTTCTATCGGGGAAGTAGGACAAAAGACATGATATCTTTATAACACCTTGATCCCTTGTTACTTGGTGCCAATCCTGTATAAATCAGCAAATTCGACAAGCAGCGACTTCAATATGTCAACAAATGTATGCGAACTGTGTGCCATCTAACAGGTTTGTTTCGTGGATCAACCAGAACTTGTGGTTTGGTTCAAAGCTGAACAACAGTGATCTTAGGTTAAGCAGGATATCCTGACTCCCTACAGTGCAGAAACTCACAGGGAAAATGTTGACATAAACGATTTACTTGTGAACTTCTGCCACTAGATTAGCACAGCTTTGACTGAAACGAAATTACCATTTTCTAGGTTGATGGACAAAAATTAGTTGGCATTGGATACAGGCTTCATCATTTAACGCAAAATCTACTAGTACCAGTGGTTCTTATTATCTCTACCTGATAGGTTCAAAGAAAGACGAGACAAGTCACAGAAAACGATCAACATGAAAGAGTGAGTGCTGAATGGTCTTTACATCATTCCTCTGTTTAGTCTTTGCTGTTAGCCAAGGAATCTTGCAATCTGAAACTAACATTACTCATTTACATTGAAAGGTTCAATAAAAGTTTTGTCTGACCACCCTGGTGTATTTAGAAGTCCTGGCTTTTAAAGTGAAGTAAAAGTGGCTGAGTGTCAGTGGAGGAACCTCAGACAGTAGGCAGATAGAACTATGTAATTTGCTGCTGTGGCTTATTGTTCAAGTAAGTATGGTTAAAAGGATGAGAAATGCTTGTTATACTGACTCCAAAAGTTAGTGTTAACCGAGGGATATTTAGAACTGCAAATCGGAATTGCTTTCCGAAAACCTAATAACTGTGTAGTACAGACCGGAGTTCACAAAGTGTGATCAGTTTTAGTATGTTTATTGGTATGTTTATTGGTAACAGTTCACTTCTTATACATGTCAGTTGGACTATATTAAACCCGGAGAAAATTGCAACACGTCGTAGGATGGATGAATAGGCTGGATAGACCGACGGGATGCCCAACGTTTGACCGACCCCATAGGCTCTACCCCTAAAGCTTCTTGGACAATCGACAGTAGGAAAACTTGTAATGCGGACCCGAAACGGCATCGATGTCCAGCACGGTCACCACGAAGTTTCTGACAATGTTGCATGTCTAAATAGACAGAATACGGATACATTTTAAAGTCTGAACTACTGGAGTTGATAGTGATAGTACAAGGCACTGCATTATATGTTCTGATAAGATCTGGAGGTGACTAAGACTAATCCGGCGTTTCTACACTGGTAAGCATAAATCTGTTCTGGACGATTTTTCTTCAATAATGTAATCTAACATACTCCCGTTTCCCCTTGATGGTTGGGTTGTTGTAAACGGTTGACAGTTTATACATGATCCATTAGCGCCTGGACAATCAGCCGTTACAAAATTAAGACAGAATTACAGATAATCCTATCTGAGATCACCACCGTGAAAACAGGCCAACGGATCATACTAGTAAGCGTTATCGAGAAAGGCGAGCTTTGTGATCATGGCATGAAAACTCGTCGCCAGTCACGATATCACACCCCTAAAGATGAGTCTCATCTAACTACTTACGACAAGAAATTTGGCCTGAAAGCCACGAGTTTAATGATCCGGTGGCGGGAATCAAGATCACGCCGTAGATGCAGACAATCTGACGACTATGACACAAGCCCGTTTGAATTTTCTTGCTTCGCTTGAATATAATCGATCCCATAATAAGGTGGAACAAGAACAGATTAATTTTCAGGTGCCATTCCCAAATTTTCCATCCAGTGGAGTGGCACACTACTTCAAGAGGAATGTCTCCGACGTAAATCTAACCTGTCCTATAGGGTGTGAAGATTGCCCAGTAAGAAATTTCTTTATGGGAACTCCAGTATTTCACCGAAAGATGAGCGTTTCAATCTCATGAAACTTGGTCTGCGTGAATGTAGTGCCAAATTGAACATCACTCATATTTGATGACAGTCCTCGCATTCAGATCAAATTTCTAGCCATGCTCTTTTGAAACGAAGCACAAGATTCGAGTTTTCCTCTCATTAGAGCTCGTTAGTAATGCATATCCTTGCCATGGCTGGAGTTAAAACTCCTGCCATGCTTCATGAGACAACCGTGTTGACCGGTGCGCCATTGATTTCACTTTAGGCACGACTGAATTACCATATCTGAATCCTCGTTCACTTTCGCTTGTGAGTAATGATCAGGCTGCTCGATCGTCTCAGTAGAAGACACAGTGACTGCCTCTTAAGTCAGGAGAACGACAAAGTGAGATAACCGCCGTACTCCGTCTTCTTGAGGGGGGTTGGTTTAACTTTTATCTTTGGACGTATTTTCAGGATGGTTCTGGAAAGTTCGTTACTCCAGAGGAGATGCCCAACATGGAAGACTTTGTACTTTACACATGTGTTTCTTGGATAGGAGTGTTTTTTCCCGAGAGAGTAACTCCTGCGGCGGACATTCCACATGCCAATATGGCAAGTCGAACATTCCACGGAGTCCTATACCAACGTAAGGACGTAATCAAACAGACAATAACACACAGTAAGAAGCGATGGCTACGCAATTGCCTGGAGACAAGTCTACGAGTTTTATAAAGTTTAGTTACTACGGCTACCAAGAGGACAGAATCACACGTCCATTACTTTACACAATAAAAAGTACTGAAGGCTACTCGTAATGTCTTCCAATGAGCTTGACTTTGGGTCTGGATTCAAATGGAACGAAATTTTGATAAATCATTACTCATCTGAAGAATCCGTTACCGCTGAGAGAATTAGTAGTCACGTATATCATACTAAATGTATAAGCTATTCATAATATTGGGGAGACAACACGAACTGCTGACAATGGAACTAATGAGCATGGAAGGAGGTGCATTAAACCAGTTTCCGGTATGGATTTTATAATCAAGTATTCCAATGCTCAAACGTTAAACGTAGGTCGGTGTTTATATCCAGAAAAGAAACCTTAGCCAAAGAGTTCATCAAGCTTACTACGATTTATTACATCGTAACCAGAAACGATGACACCAACCTGTCCGGCACACAGATACCGGCCTTGAATTGACCAAGGTGCATTACACTGAAAGCTGAACAGAATGACTTTTCACTGAATCATACTAACTTTACCGGAGACATAAATCACTCTTTTTCACCCGAAATCTGTTGACCTCTTATCTAGCCAATCTGACTGACTAGTATGATTTTGAAGTTGGCCACTGTAATAACTTGACTAGACAGTCCGTTCGGACAAGTTTTTAAAGTGCTTGAAATTATGACAGGTTTATATAGATAACCTGTCTAGGCGTTTTCTAACAGAAACTATTGTACCGGACTATCGTAAAACTGCAACTCATTGTTTAGGGAGGCGATTGGCGTTACTATTGATGGTTAGGTTCATTGGTATTATACTATCCTGCTGGTGGAAGTGCACAACGGTCAAATACCCTCTAGCTCCAATAACCCATTCGTGTTCGCATCCTGATGAGGTCAACCGCATCCGTCAGGTGAATAGTGGGCAGTTGACCGATTTGGGCTTGCACGCTGTGGTTCACATGGGGCTAGGGGATGAAGCTTGTCACTGTGCTATCGCGTAATCGGAATACGGTCACAAGCTAGAGATGAAGCTACAGTGATGTGCGTTGATTTGGTCTACGGTGCGTTGGTGCAGTCACGCACTCACAAGACCGACCATTCAGAGACTAAGTTGATTTCATGTTCATATCGGGTTAAAAGTCCATTTAAGTTCTTGGACTAAAAAAGATACATGAATGAAAAGTTTAACTGATTAGTCGTAGAGATGGTCCTTACAATTCAGTTTGACAAGTACGGTCGGGCCATCGTGTGAATATGATGTGATTCAGTTCACAACTAACTATTTGCGGCCACATACTGCGACGGATACGTGAATGGCATCGCAGTCGCCTAGAAGCTTCCCCATAGACGCACACTCACATGCGAAGAAGAGGAGAGAGACAGTTTACCGGCGTGATGGCGTTAAGTGAAAATTAATTCGCTTGTAAAGAAGCTTTGGTTCCACATACGTGCAGTCCCCTGGACCAGTCCATCCTTTGGTTCATATGCACCTCAGCAAAAGGACAACACAACGTCCGTATGCCACCTAATTGTGATCACAATGTGTTCACGGCTGCCTAAAAGTCACTTAACTTATTCAGGATATTACTGTAAACAGTTTTTCAGTTCGCCTTCCAGAACAGACAGTCTTTTATGACACTGGTTATAGTAGGCCAGTAACATCAAACGGGGACGCTTCAATGTCTACATTTCTCGAATCATGTTGTTCATGAAAATATTTTACCTACCTAGTTCAACTTCGTTAAGTCTCCGCACGACACAACAGTGACCATGTTTTGATATTATCACTAACGACAAAATTGCGCCCTATTTTCCAGGCAAAGCCTGGCCTTGTTAACAATGCCAGTTTGTCTGGACCTTGAGAGTCATCTCGACGATCAATCAATTACAATCGTTATTCGTGACTCCGGTTTGCTTCGTGGTTTGATATCATTCCATTATCACATCAACGATGGTTCACCGAAATCGTTGAAGTTCTTACCTTGGATGCCTGATTTATTTAACTACCCACAGACACCGGGGAATGGGTCATCCTATTTTGACGTTGTTTCCCGTCTTTGGTCTTACTCGGGGTTTTATTTCATAGTTCTCCTGAGAATGGTAGCCATATGAATAATGACAAATCTAATGGTGTCAATAAACACGGTGTAAATGAGTTAGTAAAAGACTTTCCAGCAAGCCCTTAGAGAAAGTTCAGAACTTGAGTTATAGGCTCATACAGCGAAGGAAAACGTCTTCAACCCAGGGAAATTAGATAAGTGTCCATCGTCTAGCTCTGCTGTACAATGAACAGAGTTTGACCTACACCCTTCTCACCGAAAAACACTAAGCTTAAATAGCATCTAACGTTATTCTATTTCACCCCCAGTTGGTTGCTGCCCAAACAGAGTTATTGACAATTGGGATAGAAAAGTCTTCAAGAAGGTTGTTTTGAAGCAGTAAACAACTATCTGGAAACTAATTCGCTCCTGGCAATAATGAGAGGTAGCAGTCACTCGGGTCAGACGTCAGTAGGGAAGTTTTCTAAACAGTACTGACATCCATTACTCAGACTTGACTAATTTTCTTGGAGGGGCAACAAAACACTGGAACTCTTTGAAAAATTATCTTACCTTGACCATCGAAAGTTGGTTTATTTATAATACTACTGCGGAGAGAAAGGTAGAGGAGCTGCGTTCGCGAGAGTGATGCACAACGATTTAAGAACCTATGAAGGATTTACTCGGTCGACTTTATGACGCTGTATTATGAGGCAGTAGGTAAAATCGCCACATTAAGTAAGTCTCTTGAAGAAACTTTATAAGCTGCAAGATGGCGGTAAACAAGGTGGATAAGGCGGTAGATTTGAAAACCACTATTATCGAGACGGTATTAAGAAGACTGCCCCTACAAATACCTCAAAAAGAAGACAGGTAACTGATAGACTAGCTCCATCAGAAAGTATGACCTTGGAAATTTAGTACACGTGCTTTCGTTTGAGACAATAATCGAAAACCGTCAATTTCGGAAAGCATCGAACGTCAGCTGAAGCATTTCTGAAAGTAAATCCTCAAACAGTAGACAGTTTGAATCCCGAAGACATAAAAAGGACGTTTGATTAAGTAACATAAAGTGGTGAACCCCGTGCATATCGTGAATGTATATTATGATTTCTGCTGGGATTTTCAATTAGTAGGTTCATATCTTATAATAATGATCGTTTTACTATTTATGGTGATCATTATTATCAGTTGTGATTATCAGAAATGTGTCTGTCTATTTGTCATTTGGATAGGGAATGTTTAACATGAACAAGTTGCCTAATTCAAGGTTACACTGAGAGACATCGTATTTTATTGCTTTACATATTTCCGACTATAACTATGAGGCGGAAACGAAATGTGGTCGTTAAGATGTGTTCATGGCACCAAGTAGAAATTACTACTTTGAAGTTTTGGAATTGACTGCGGTAAATTTGTGTTTGTACGTGTGTGTGCGTGTCTGCATAACGGATGCTACACTGTTGTAATCACCAATGAATTCAAATCAGGTCAGACTGGTTGCGCCGAGGAAAGTTTAAATGTCACTTGTATCCAGCATATATAAGACGAACAGGGAAGCAGGGACAAATATGCCTCTGTTTAAAGCCTATAGATAACTGCTAGAGAAGAAGTATGTAGACTGTTTGAGTGGTACAATATCAAGTACTCCCTGAGGTTCAGGTAGTAATCGACGAGCAACTTTAGAGGTTACCGGATTTAACAGACCATGAGTCGAACTATGTAGGCTACACTAAGATTAATATTATTGTAGACCACGATGTTTTGAAGTCTCGTCGAATTCTAGAACAACGTATTAGGTGAGCTACTGAACTATGTGTTATGACAACTTCATGGAATTAGCTGGCATCAGGTACGTCGCATCCAAGAAACGTTTGTAGAGGAGCCAGTCGCACAACGCAGGAATGGTCACACAAACATGCTACCCACTAAATTCTATAATCCAGACTGGATATTCATATGACAGGTTTCATCAATAAAAAATAACAGTGCTCGACAACGCACTTCAAAGATTAGCTCCAGGTAGATTTTTGTAGCACAATGAAGATTTTTCGTTTCCAACTTACTCCGATTTAACCTAAAGCTGATTAGGATATTTAGAGGAATGATTCATTTCGAAACAAGACCTAGGATAAAAACATGGGAAAGTTGTTGCTAGTTATCTGGCAACAGCAGCGTAAAATACTAAACACCAGACGTGAACACCGTTACTTCTTGCCCATTCATTCAAGCTGAGCCGAAAGAAACTGGATAAAACCTCACGTTGTCTTCGATTGCACAGTTAAAGTTTGTAAAAGATGTATCTAATTCTCAGTTGTTAAACGGACCAAATAAGTCAACCGATTCAATCGGAATACTACTGTGAATGCATTGAAGTCATATTGTTTTACTTAGTTGTTGCGTTTCCTTTTCTCATGAGCTGCAATCCACGAATCGCTTTGCAGCTGACCTTCAAATTGACAAGCACTCACCATTATCCCACTAATTACTTGGTAGACCCTGGGACCAACTTTTCCAAGTCATATTAAGATATTGGCAAACCTCGAAAATATACTTGTTCAGCTCAAAATTCTAATAACTGAAGCAGGTACCTTTTAACTTGAGTGTAACACTAGTAGAAAACAAGGGAACTCTAGTTAATGTAGCATACTTTCAGAGTACTCACTTCATCTTTTTGTGTGAACTTCGCATTAGAAAAAATAGTAGAAATGTTTGGAACCATTGACAGGTTATGAGGAAGAAGAAACTGCGAAGTATAACTCTTACGTCGGCGACTCTCCCGCATCGTTTAACCATACGGATGGGGCTGCATGTTTTGCTGAAAAATTAAGACAAGTGCATCGCCAGACCGATTCCAATTGCATAAGTAAGTATGTAGTAAAAACAAGTGCTTAAACACAAGCAACCAAACCAATCATTGAACCTCGACTACACTCAGTGCAAACAAATTTTACGTTCAGATTAACACATCCAAGAAGAACTTTTCGAAATCCCGTTTCAATTAACGCTAAAATTGAAGATACAAAAAGTGTGCTTTCTTGCATTTTTTATTATGTAGTCCTGTAGACTTGCCTGCACTGATTTTAGTTCAAGTCTGAGTATGTCTACAGTAAATACACAGAAGAACATATTGACGGAATGAACCCTCTCAAAGAGATGATTCAGAAACTCGGGAAGACTGAATAGCGATGGGAACGTGAGTAGACAACTCAGCGTACCAAGTTGCAACATACCTCACAAACCGTAAGTTCCAAAAGTGAGTGAACTTCTTATAGTTTGCAATACCTCTGAGATAAGATACGGAGCGTTTGTGTAGGAAAGATCAAAACCTGATTAGGTGAAGTTCCCAGGTAAAGACATCAACAGCAATCTGAACATAAACGTTATTTGGATCAACCCCAGTAACGCTTTTGGAAGCAGGGTAGCTGGTGGCTTCACGTTACGATTCGGTACATTGTCCTGATTCAACTTCTCAAAGCCGGAATGCTGACGCTTCAATTTATGTCGTCAGTGGCAAACTATGCACAGAGAAAATCTTGAGTAATTCTTTGGTTGAACCGCAACTAATTAAAATCAAAAGATTCGTAGGTTTTTTTAACTTTCGGACCCTCTCGGTGAGTCTCTGCCAAACGGGCTAAATCACACAAATTTCAGTATGTAAACTTCATAGAATACAGTCATCCAATGGCACACGTTGTGTAGTGATCATCAGCACAATGCATAGTACATTCTGTCATATCCATTCTGTTTACAACCCAGAATTAATTGCAAACAAACTAGATAACGAAGGCGCATGACAACGATAACTGAACAGACTGAATTTAAAGTCAGAAAACCACTACCATAGACGGTTTATGAAATTAGGCTTTAATTTTTGCGCAAACAAGACTAGATGTTACTGTTTGATCAGCAAGACCAGAAGTTCGTGGTTTAAGTCCCGGATTTGAAAAGAAGACCGTAGGACACAAGAAGAAAAGGTCTTACCAAGAACACTGCTTGTTATCAAGTACCTGGATATTCGCTCACAACTAAACTGGGCCGGAAAACCCCACATCCCGCACGGTTTGATAAAAAATGTGTCCATCAGTCTACTTCGTAGCTCAGCTGGTGGGGCGCTTTCCGCGTTGAGGCCCGGTGTTTCTGCCGCTGGTTCGAATCCACCCGAAGCCCTTACTTTTCACACTTGGGTCTTATTTAAAATCACAAATCTGCCAAACTAATTATTACTAATACATTAGCCTAATGTTCAAAAAAGTTTACTTGCCTATTGTAGTATCTTATCAGATTCAATGAGTTCGGAATCACACAGAGCTTGCAGCTGAACAGTGCTCCCTGTCTTCAATTTGGCGAATTCAGTTTTGGAAACGTCTGACTTGACGCATCTATTTATTCTGTCTCACATATGGTTTATCATTTCGCCTGCAGTTGCAATGACAGTTACGTCGGCAGAAGAGATGAGTGCATTCATCAGAGAATAACCGAACATCTTCTTAAGTAACTGGTTCAGTCTGCCACATGAACAGACAATCCACTGGACAACCAAGCACGAACTCCAGCAAGCTCCTTTGCGAAGCCCATCACATAGACAGGTGTCACAGTCGATCCGCTCAAGTCGCTTAATGGTACGCCAGCCAAACCTCACAATTTTGATTATCGTTGTCCGTGCGTTGATCAGGCAATTCATCCAACGCTGTAAGCACAAAGAACAATGTTTAACGTCAATCACCTCTCATAGCAGCAGCCTTTGGCCAAAACTAATTCCACGTAACTATTTACGTCATGCACCCTCATTATGTATTCTTCCTGCTTCTTCTGCTGCCCTGACGTAATATGTTGAAAACCTACAGCCACCGGCCAACATCGATCATTCTAACTAACTAACTCAGGTAAGCCATGTAAACGCTAGTTCGTAGAGATAGGAAGATAGTTTAGGTCTCCTGGTTCCTCTAATCGGATGAATGTCTACTATGTTTCATTCCAATATGTTAGTTAGAGTTATGAAGAAGGCGTATGATTGCTTATTCACCTGCCTTACTATGCGCGCACTTCACACAGAATTACTCCAGTCTAACTTGACCGACTCGTTCACCATGGCGCTTACTAGGTTTATCTCTCGTTCAGCTGCACCAAAAGTCAATGGCAACAAATCTAATTCTTGCGTAACACATGCTAAGTCGAAGTGCTCATTGCAATCGAAGTGCTAAACAAAAACACATGAAGCAGTTTTGATAAATGACGTCATTCACAAGTATACTACGAATGATGAAGTCATTCGGTTGACGTGACAACTACTGTCTTCTTCATTACTTACCAGCAAGCTCAACAAAGAAGTGGAAGCCCTTTTGGTTGAGGTTAGAAGTGTTTTGAACGACCATACTCCGGTGTGGTTGCTTATCCTGTTGAGTTGCTTATTCGCTCAAATTTATTTGTTTGATTCGCTTGTTTCTGCATATTCAACGGCGCTACAACTAGCTAAACTTCAGGTGTAGCTTGTTTTGTACCACAGTAACAATTGTGTCGGAGCATTTCGTTCGTTTATGCTTCTGCGCTTCCATTTTGATCATTACGGTTTGTCACTTCGTTACTACTGAACAGACCTCTGTTTTTGAAAAGGACTTTTCTGTGTGTATTCGTCGTGACCACCATTTGCTTACATCCGATTATGGTATTAATACGCTTTTATATCCTTCAATTCCAAAATGCCATAAGTAAAAAGATTGTTATTAGTTGGAGTATGCTTATGACCGATCGCACTTTCGTAATTTTAGTAAAAGTTGTGAACGACCAGTAATTTATTTTATTTCTGACGTTTCGTTTCTGTCTACGTACCACTGATCCATAACTTGTTACCTTCTGTTTCGTTTAATTGCTTACTTCTGGCCTGACTTAAATACCCTGTCATCTGTGACAGGTCCGAATAAGCTTATATGTCAGAAGTAAAACGAAATTTCCGATTGTTCGCAAATTGCTCTGAGAGACTGCTCCTACTTAGAACGGCCTTAATGTAATTTTGCAATAAGCATTGCTAGCAGTCTAACCATTTGGTTTTGTGAACACCCCACAGTTGCGTGCGGAGGATCACCTCCTCAAGAAATACGTTTTTATTTGTAACGTGGATACGTGTATCTTTTAGATAGTCAGTTGTTCACTGAGGTTGGCAATAAAGTTGGGAACATTTCGTTACCAAACGCGATGACCTCATCAGCGCTTAGAGATTTAAGTGCATTGGTTTGATCGTGGAAGGTGGTGAAGTTTAATCATTGCCTGCTCCCATAGATGAAACTGGGTCAACCTTTCAGATGTGATTCCTGATAAAACGTTTGCGATCTAGATGTCAAGTTCGTTGTCCAACCATCAACCTGAGCAACCAAAACCATAGCTATTCCCCACACCTGTTCGTTTTCCGTGTTTGTTAACTCACATGTACGGTTCCGTGACTTACTAGTGCACAGTCGCAATGAACCACTGTGATCAACTTAGAAACGACTGAACTGCTTATTTGGATCACATGGGCTATAATTAAAACGTTTGCCGATTTCCCCGATAGATTTTGTTATGCCTGTACTACAGTTGTGCGTATGAACACGTCGCTGATGCACCTGCTACAAAACACGCCTACTCTGTTTTCCAGTTTTCCCAGTATATGGAAATCAGTCGAAAATGTAATCACTATGTTGTGACATTAATGTCTCAGTTTATCGATGACAACATATGAGCAACGGACATGTACATGGACTGTACATTTAAACAACAAGACTTTACCGATTTTCAAGAAAACTTCCTAACGATGTCTGAACGAAGCCGAAAGCGCTTGAGTCTCGTTTAACCGTTTTCGTTGTTGAAATATTCGATCTGCACGTGGACGGGATAAGGTTTGTTTCACCCACCCAACGACCCTCAACCGTTCTTTCAAACAATAAGCCCCTCCCCTACAATTTGAAGCATTTCACGATTGACGAGTTTGTCTAAACGATACATTACCTATCATTTTATTGTGGACCTCTTCACTTCCTTTTTGACTTTCGGCCATACGTCAGACTGACATTTTGTCTATAGGGTCCCTGGTTTTGCATATCATGGTAGCGTTTTGATACACGTTTTCACTGACTGAATTCAGAGCAGCACTTCAGTGAGTTGCTTGTTTCTGAGTTCATACTGTTGTCAGAAATAATTACTTGTTGTTCTTGTTGTTGAACTTCTGCTACACTGCGAATTGTTACAGCCTGAGAAGTCATAACAAAAGGGTAGATTGAAAGTCTCAGTCACTCAAGGATGATCGATTTATCAGTAACGTTTGTTTGTTCCGCTTAATTCTATCCGAGCGCAAAGGTGCTAAACAATCGATTGCTTGAAGGTTACGTTTCACACGTGCCTGTGTGTCACAAGGTGTCGCACTGAATATGGTGCCTATGTTGCACGTGTTCGTCCGGCTAAGACAACGTGGGCGGTGACCGATATTGTTCATTGCACGTATGGTTTATCGGATGTGGTCTACATGACTGTCAGTGATATGCCCGGGTTTTCATTGGACTGATAGACCAGCTGACACTCGGCGGATTCTTGTAAACTAAAATTGCTCATCTGCTGTTGCCTACGTGTGGCTAAACCAGACATTCAGTGTGTTGTACTCATCAAATACATCTAACCTGTTCAGCTGTGGTTCAGTTTTGAGTACTTGACGTAAGTTCAAACAAAACACAACCAGTGGGTCCCAATGAGAATCAATGTGTGGTTTTTCGTTAGCTGATGCTAACTTTGACGGTAATTCGGCTTATGCTCATAGCAGATACTTAACATTCACTTATTTCCTGAGTAATCTGCAAATTATACAACAGAACAACAAAAGTTTCGTACGAAATCGTGATATAAAAACAAATTAACATAGTTGACAATTGCTCTCCATAAAAGTACAAGTTAAACGAGTGTATGTTGTTTTTTTCTTCAAAAAGTCCCATTTACAGCTAAAGTTGATGAACTTGAAAGGACACTGTAAACCACACGTGTCAACAACGAAAACGTTGACAGGTGCCAATCATATGACAGCAGTTTAAACAGGTGAATAGTATTGTGAAAGTTGAACTTACAACAGAATTCTCGATAAAAAATACACGAGAATAAGTCAAAAAACTGCTGACGCTATACCCACTTGTCGACTTTACTTCGTAAAATAATACAACATTAAAACAATCGATGCACTCGAATAAAATCAAAATGTTCACTTCACGAACTTACAGTTTTATTAATACCTTCAACTATTACTGTAGTGTATGAAGCTTACTATGTAGTTGTGCACCTTATCTAGGACTTAAAAGTGATACTTTTTCAGTTGGTTCCACAGAATCCCCCCTTGCTCAGCCTGGATCCTCTGAATAATGGATCTGTGTTTTGCACGGGACGTCGGCATAACTTAACCGCTCCCACAAATTCCCTATGAAGAAAGTCACTTTGGCCTATCGAATACCATCACTCACACTATATTGTGTATTAGTAATCGATGGTTTGTACAACTGATCAGGTGAATTCGTTCGGTCCACCTCAAATACTGAGTTCTGAGGGCGGGATTGTCGCTCAAGTGTACCCCTTCTTGAAACGATCGGATGATTTGGAACTTACTTATAACTGACTAAGAAAAAATACTAAGGTGACTGACGTGTGTGACCAGTTCAGTAGAGGCCAACACGCTTATATGGTGAGTAGTGGGACTTGTAGACAAAGTTATAAGCCTTCGTACGTCTTGAAAGTTGCCTTCAACCGGTGTGATCGTATGAAGCACGCACCTCCAAGTATGTGCTCCTAATTGGTCCTCGCAACAGGGTCACCTTAGCAACGGCCACCTTCTTTGAAAGTATCCATAGTAAGTTTCTTGAATTTATTAACTGTGGACCAAACTTGGAAACCCCCGAATAGGAACATGTCATCCGAGATTGCTGAATGTCTACTTCATTGATAGGATGGCAGGTTTTCATTGGAAAAAGCATCATAAGTCTGATCACGGAATTGCTGACCGACATTACTGACCTGAGAAAGAACAGCTCACCAGTGCGCAACAGATACTTGCAAAATATATGTTAACTGATCGATTGTAAAACGGCGGTACCACTTGTTGGCTGTGTTGTGTATTTGGCGACTTATACACTACCAGTGTCATTGGGTCGATGCAAATGTACAGATGAGTGAACAGGTCATTGCTGTTGTTCACATACTTCATAATGAAAAGTTGAATACGTTAGTTTAACTGTTGGTCGAAAACCAATGCAATCGCCGAACAGCTTGCACTGTGTTAAGCTCGATTCAACCTTGACTGATTGGTTCAACAACAAAAAAACAGTTACTGACGAAAAGAAGTGCTCCATGAAAATGAGCTAGAAATTCCCTGTCTGCTCAAAAGTTTTACAAAAATACTAACTGAAGCCAAGAAATCACCGTGAGTGCTGTTTGATCATTTTTATATTTCCTGCATACCATCGTATAAAGTCCTGAAAGAACGTAGAGTCAGAGTCCGAAGTATTCCAGAATCACACTAAAAAATATATTGACCTGAAAGTCTCATTAGTACCGTTAGTTAGCTTCCGTTGTTTGGACGGACACTCCGCATCCCATAGCCAGTCTGCGCTGGCAATGACCATAGATATCGGAAACCTCAGTGATCATACCACATATGATAATGCATGCATTCTTACACTTCTAGTAGAACAAAAAACGGAACAAGTGTTTTTGTTGTAGCTACTGCGTGGGTCTGAAAACAGACAGTATTAACTGTTGTTTTTATTGGTTATGGGCGTACGTAGGGAATAGGAACTCAAGAAGAGCTTCTGTCTATCAAGCGGACTCGCCATGCAAGTTTCTGATGACCAATGACAATGTGGAGTTACATACTTTGCGGTTCAACTTCTGGTATTCACCCGCGTGATTCTACTATTCACCAAACTCGTGTTTGTCCACTCTAAATGTGAAAACTCTGGTCCACTGTTTCTTTGCCAAATAAGCCAGCATGAGGTTTTCTAATCTAAACGAGACAGCTGTCATTCAAGTCGAGTGATGCATAAATTATAACATGCCAGAATCGTTGAATTTATCTCCGAATACGTGGTCGCTATGTGTGATAACAGTTGAATTGGCAAAAATTACTTGAACTGAGCTTTCTGCTAACAAATGTAACAATTGGAAGTCACAAGGACAACCCTTTCTGTTACCGAGTCACGTCAAAATATTCGTTGCCCAGTTCTCTTTCTAAATGAATAGTCGAGCACTGCTGACTACGTGGCCCAGACTTTCAGCGTTCACTCGCTTCAGGTCAGTTTAGCCAATTAGTGGTGGTGATCGAAATTAATTAACATAGGAGTGTAAGTCGGTAACTGTAAAACTGCTGAATTCTAACTGTTTATAAGCATAAACTACTTTATTAACAGCGGTGTACATAAAAACTGTGTCATGTGTTAACTTGTCAGCTGTCCGATCTCTGTCGACGTGCAGACGCACATAAACAGACGCGAAACACCTGTGTAAATGTGTTTCTAGCTGTGACGATCACAGTAACCATCTGCAACCCGTGATCCGTCGCAGTGCTTTGAAATTGCAAACAGTTTGTATTACGTAATATATCAACGTCATGTCCAGACATATTCAGTCGGTTCTGGTGTATCTGCGCACATACGTCATGCAAGTGATAATTCTGTGGCAAAGTATCCTAACTTCAAAATCACTGCCTCTCTGGTTCTGCTTGCCAATTCGTAAGCACACTTGCTTGTGGTTTGTTTCAAGTGTTTCGCTGGCCGATCGGCTTTTTAAATCGAATGACGTCTTTTTTCCAGTGGAGGAGTCCAACACATTTGGAAAGGACTGTCAAGGCCATGTCTACCGTAGTCAGTAGTTCACTGTTAACTTCGTAACGAAAACGGGTAGGAAATCCGGAATCAGCTAACTACCTGGTACAACAGGCACTATAGGAACAGCGGTGCGGGCGAATGTATATCCACTGGGCTTCTAATGTTTAGCCAAAGAAACTTAACGAGACGGACGTGGTCGAAATGTGCTACAGATTCGTGAACTTAACCTCTTGAGTTAGTCGTTAATAGCATTCAACGTTTTTCAAGTAATCATTGAACCGTTTTCCTTTCTGTAAGATTTAATTCAGAGGTGAATGTGGATCTGGTATCATGATAACCAAAACGGAACTTTGTGGCATCAATCAGACGGCTTCGTAACTCAGCTGGGCCCGTTATTCCTGTCGCTGTTTCCAATTCAGCCGAACTCCATATTGTCCGCAATTGAATTTCTTCTGAATGGACAAAATCAGTATATTTCCACCTCAACTCGGAAGACATGCTGCCGAGATAAACCCTAGATTATGGCACTAAAACTTGCAAGTGAAGTTTCAATAGGAAAAAGCACAGAGAACTGTTGAACATCTGCAGAAGGTTACGAATGATAGTAACTGATCAGTTAGGATAAACACAACCAACACTGTTATCGCCAACGGCACTAGCACTGGCTGATACCGATGTAACTTCGTTATATAATCTTGATAAAAACCGCTCTAGTTTAACGATAAAAGGACGAATGTAAAGGAGTCAACTCACACGATATTATAACCGGAATGGAATAAACAACACGGAGTTGATTGCAATGTGCATTCAAAACAATTCCAGTACAAACGAGTTCTGCGAGGTTACTGTCTTTTTTTAACCAGATTGAGCCGATATGTGGTAAAACGCAAGTTAACAGGACTTGAATCAGACAATCTGCTCAACACGGGATTCCGAGAAGAACAAGTGACCAGCGAGCCAGGTAACCTAGATGCTCCGCGGAAGAGGCATGTCAGGATAGCCGTAACACGTAACAAATTGACATTGAATAATAAACACAATAAGGAGGCTAGCTATCTATACCATGACAGTTTCACAGTTTCTGCTAGCGAGGGCTGCTGATATGCTTCATCATCTCCCATAACATGAAGGAAAGGAAAGCATTAAATTGTTACAGTTTGTCATGACATTTTGTAACTCACATCTAAAATCCACATCTACAAACTGGGTTTGACGTGACCCTTCAGTAGGACAAATTAACATGATCGGAATAGGCAAAACGTGTGACTAACCACCCACCCAACTTCAATGCATTTGTTCGTTAATTTATCTTCACCAGTCGGATTTGGAAGCAATAAAGAGTGTTCAGTGTGGAACTTAACACGTTAGCATCTGTAACACAGTGTGTTTACGCCATCTTTGTTTACGATTGTGTTCAAGAATTACTGGGTTCTGTGTTCATGGTTGTCCGTGTTTTCTCTTACTTCAGGTTGATTATTGAGCCCCACCATTTGAAAGGTCGCTGTCTCTTAGTATTTCCAGTCCGTGGTGCTCTATACATTCTCTGTACACCAGGCAAACCTATGTCTGGAAATTCTTGCAAAAGGTGGGGGAATAAAAACACTGTGTTGAAAATTTTCTCCTCTTCACTTCGTCGTTTTTCACCCATTGATGTCGTACGGTACATGATTGAATTGAAACCTAGATAAATGTACTCAAAACCCGTCTACGCCGTCCACTCTTACTAAACGCATTCTACAGCAATTGAGAAACGTTGTTCTCATAGTTAGAGGGTCCTTCACTCTCAGACTGTGTCAGACCAAATAAACCTAAAGGTAAACGTCACAGCTGATTCTATATTAATACTCAGCAGGACCCTTTACATGTGTCAGTGTGTTGCTAGGCCAAAACATGTTTGGTTCACTTAAGAATGAATGACGATAGGAAGGTGACAATTGTCCTGTAGAGAACAAAGCAGTAAAATAAACGTCATGATGTGTTCAACAGGTTTCCTTGACGGGACTGCGTCATTATCATGTACGATAAACGAACCATATTTAACTATTGCCCAAGACGGCCATCCGTACGCAGTTTGACCAGACGGAGAGGCACACCTTGAGTTGACAGACGGTGATAGAACCCGAGGATTGTGTGCAGACAGCTGGACTTTGGTGATTCTTTAACAACACAAACATTAAATTACATAAACAATTAAGCTTGTAGGAATGGAGACAGAGAGCTACATTTTTACACGAACTTTCTTCAAGCTAAGGGACTGGGCGAACTGTATAGTTCGACTTGGCGGAATCGTAGTGTTAAAGCTGCCGTGATTACGAGACTCCAGCGGTACCATGAAAGATAAGATAGCCACATCCCAGAGGATCCATTGATGACACTGACCAAAAGTGGTCTCTTCTAGGGGTACACTCAGTTAAAAGAGGATAACCCGGACTGAGTATTTCACCCGCTAGCCGCAAGTTGTCTGGTTGTTTGCACAGAGATGTAGTCATCTGATTCCATGAGACTGTGATAAGATTCGCTGCTGGGCTTATGCATGGAAAACCGGAATAAGCGCCTAGTCACACTGTGAACAATGGGGAAATACCGCGACAGCCACTGAGGGCAACTATGTGTTTTTGATATTGCGGTGCATTCGTACACAGCATATGTCAGTTTCTGTGCTCAGTTGGCCTTGATGCCAACAACCTTTGGGATAAAATGGCTGGAATCCTAAACAGCTCAAAGAGAATAGTGCCGTTCTATTAGCCGTTTGAAGGCAGACGTTTGGGGCTTCAAGGGGGATTCCGGAGTTGTTGATGAAACGATCAAAATTAAAATTGACCGCTGGAAAATAGATGCTCCTGAAACTCTTATGAAGAGATGAATAAAGATGGCGACACAGACGGCACAGCAGGTCGTTAGAAATCTTGCACCGGCCATTACAAAGGACTTCCTAATGGGTGGATTTAATATCCCAGCCACCCATCAGGAGTATGTACAGCGGGTCCTGGCGATCCGACCTGGGACAGGAACGGGAGTGCTCGGCTAACTGAGCTCAGCATCTAAAGAGTACCTGCCAACTGATCGGTTCATCGTTCACATGCGTCCGTCTCTGAGGAGTCAAGTTCGTTTGGCACTGGTGATCCACCAAGTGGGTATCGTCCATTTTTCCCACGCGAATTAATATCATCAATATCGACTGCGATAACCACAAGGAACCAACGGAGTAACACAAGGCTCGATTTGCTCACACACAATGCATACCAAGGTATCGATGTAAACGAAGCACAACAGGAGGAAACTCATACGATGTTTTGAATTAGGGAGAAAGGGAATTTGGATGCACAAGTGCGTCGTATACTGCGGTGCTCTTGTGCATAAGTCTTGTTCTATTCACTTTGCTGTACAGAGGTCACTGAACGCAGTAGTGCTTAGCAGAGATGTCACAAGAATGGGTAGTAAAACACTTGACTGATACGGCTGCACCAATTTTATTGGTCGATCGAAACAACAAAGGATAGGGTGAGATATACTCGATGACGAGTCAGAGGAATTTACGCGTAGGGTTTACACTTCGAATGCTCGATCCAGCTCACCAGAATTATCAGTGATCATACCGTAAAACGCTGTTTAAGATTGGTCCCGGACGTCAACCAAACTACTGTTGCAGGTTGTTTATTGGAAACGGTTGGAGTTATGATTGGTGTGACATTAAAATTTTGGTCACTAACTACGGACTTTTGTACTCAGTCAGTAGTAGGAAACTCAAGCTAGTCAAGGAAAATGTTGCAATATACCACGATACAACTGTCCCATGGTATGATCAATGACATGCAAGTTCATACAGACTGAACATCACCCACAACTGGTCACAGCTGTCGCATTCCCGTAGACTTCCCAGTCGGCCGCTTTCAAAAAGAAGCACCAAACTCGAGTTTTTCTATCATTAGAGCTCGTCAGTAGTGCATATCCTTGCCTCTCGAGGCGATCGGGCAACCCGATCATCACTCACAAACGAAAGTGGTTGAGTGTTCACATATGGTAATTCGATCGTGCCTAATGTGAAGTCAGTGGCGCAGTGGTAAACACGGTTGCCTCATGAACAGCATGTCCGTGGTTTAAGTCCCGGCAGTGGCGATGATATGCATTACTGACGAGCTCAAATGAGAGCGAAGCTTGAGTTTGGTGCTTCTTTTCGAAATGAGCCGACTGGATGGACTATGGGAATGTGACAGCTGCGACCACTTGTGGGTGATGTTCAAATTGAAATTAACGAAATCCCCTACTATTCATCTCGTATGCATATTAGTTGAGTCGATAGGACAGTTATTGTGCCTCCTCTCAAAGTGACCGGGAAATTTGAGCAGTACTCGAAAATGAATGTGGCTGAGTACTTGCATGTTATAACTATGTCTTGCTCAATTTGTGGTTAGTGGCACAATAGTGAACACGATTGCCCCAGGAAGGCGTGATCCGCAATCTAGTCCTTATTCTGGCATAGATAAACACTACCGATGTCTCCTGACATGGGCGAAACTCAAGTATAGTGCTTGTTTTCCAATTGAACTGGCCGGAAAGTCTATGGGGATATAACATCAGCCGTCTTTATCATTTCTTCCGGTGCAGCAATTAAATTGGTAACACACGGGAGGTTTTTTCAAAATCTATGTTGACTCTTAGGCAACAGTGTAAATCGAATGGAATGTTCACATAAGTTGTTATCAATTAAGCTGTCTATGACCCTTAGTGAAACTGATAATGATGCAACCGGTCCATAATTAACGGGCTCGAAGCGATCAGCACCGTTAAAGATGCTTAAGACTAGTACAACCTCCAATCCTTGGGAAAGTTGTCTTCTGGGAGAAATTCATGAAAAGTTCACAGAGTAGTCTTGGTGAATCTTTAGAACCCCTCTTAAGTACTAGAGGAAGGATGAGACCTAAAAATGAAGATTTATTGTTAAAAAGCTTTGGTCATTTTTTGGAATACCATGTGTATTGTGAAACCAATTGTTCACATACCGTCTGTAGTGTTGATAGTAGATACGTGTACTGACTCTGTGGAGTTGGTAGCAGACACGTTCAGACACTGACTGCCAAGAACGTTGGCAGCCATTCTGTGTGAGTCGGTCACCTTATTTATATGGTGTAACCGAGGTAGCAGGATGACTTTTGGTGTTGGACGTACCGGTAATGCCGAACAGTTTTGCATTGACATTGAACACGTTTGTCAGATCTAACTGATACCGACGTCTGTAAGTCAGTACAACTGTTGTTACCCAATTTACGGACTACACACATTACTCCTCGTGTGGTTTTTCGATTCTCTTCAACTTACCAGTCTTTCAAGTTAATCTTTTAACTGCCAGTAAATATCGTGAGCAGCGTCAATGCCATTTTTCTTCCCGATCGTCTAAGTTGTTTGATCGGAATAGGCTTGCCGAAGACTTTTGCGAAAGATTTTACAACAAACTGACTATCAATTATCATTCAATGACCGATTCCCTGAGACATCAGAGTAACACATATTGCTATATTCTTCAGCCAGAGGTATCCAGTCTGTCTTGTAAAAATTCTTTCTGTGATTTCGAGTAGAAGGAGTATCTCTGTTTCACATGTTAATACAACTGTTACAATTCCGTTATCACTAGGACCAGGTGAAGCAACGTTGGTTAAAATACAATCTTATCTTGGATTCAGTATTGAAGAAAGTATCAATGTAAAATGAAGGACCTTATAAAAGTTTAAGAATACTCTCTTCACAGTGAAAACGGTACCATATAACTCACAGTGAGGTCCTCAGCTCTACACTGAACACTGACATCAAACGGGCTTCAACCATTCCTGAAAGACTAAAAAGTAATTTGTCAGTAAACTGCCACGAGATGGCACATAGTGACTTTGCCAGGGGTACGATGTTCTGACGCAGACAGCCAACTGGCGCAGATGAAAAGAGGTGTGCTGTTTCACATCTTGCCACGTCGATAGGGTTAGTTACCATTGTCGACCAAGAGAACCACTCGGCAATGTTGACGAAGGCGACCGCTCAACATCCACAACAACCGATTCTAGTGTTATTAACTGGAAAGTGAGGTAAACAGACGATATAAGATCTTTCTGAAGTTTAGTGAAAGACAGCCAATGCATGCTCGTTTTGACAGAACAGTTCCAAGTATTCCGGACCAGAAGGGTACTACAGTGAGAGTGGTAGTGAGGGTGCGTTCTGTAACAAATGTAGGTGTACCGAGAGTCATTCTTGCTAACTTAGGTCCATGTTTGGAGAGTGAGAAGTGTTGAATCTATTCCGAAGGCTTGGGAATCAAATGAATCCAAATCACGCTTTATTATTCACAGAGGAAAGTAGAGAACGAAGTAAAAGGCGGAATACTTAAAGAACGGCCTGATCCCAAAACAGGCAACTGGGAACCGCTACTCCCACTGGTACTGGTAGCTCACTAATTGTTCACCAAGGATAGAGCTGGCAAAACATCATTCTAAATTATATATGGTTTACAGGTTACACCTCACTGCTCTGCCAGTGGATTAATAGGTCGAATTTCGGTCAAGATTGAAAATCACATCAAAGGAATCAAGAAGATAAGAAGGATGACGACATTTGAGTGGGCTGGCATAGAGAGTCGGAATAGCGGAAATAGCGGAGCAGAGGAGTATGAGGTGCAAAACCAAGAAAGAGTACACCGAAATGGAAGAGACTATGTACACATCGATCAATCACTATGAGATTGTTTCTTCTGTTCGCATCAATAAGGAGGAAAGGCGGTGATACGTGAACCAGCTGAGAAAGTTGCTGGAAATAGATCTATAGAACCAATAGGGAAAACAGAAACGGTTCACTATCAAAATGACTGAGAAGCGAACATATTGGAGAGGTAATTTTTATGATTGCGTATATTGCAAATTAAACTTCTGGTTCTCACGAAATGACGACCAAATCGCTATTCGGCTTGTGAGAGGAAAATCCTGGTCGGGTGTCTGGAACCGAAATAGGTAACAAATCAATAGGGAAAAGACCAAGACAAATGCAGTGTGAAAACCAACGTCGATTTCCCCAGTAAATTGATGCCCTCAGCCTGATGTGCACAACACATCCACCAACGGTACTAAAGACCCTGATTAAAAAGGCATATATTATTTATGAGTAATATGTGATGAAATTCTACTCGATTCACCGCTTATCCAAACCCCGACACAAT
>LUCH01000250.1:195366-274418 GCA_013368495.1 Paragonimus heterotremus | reverse complement strand
ATATTGTATGAGCCGTAAACCAGTCTCAGTGCGTAATCGCACATTACTCAACTTCCGACCCCATCGAAGGCCTCTATGAAGCCTAAAAACATAGTTAAGTGCGTACGTGCACTAAATTAACGCTTTCCCAGGTATACGCAGCAATACCAGACGTGAAATAAAAATACCGATAATTGCGGGAGAGCAAAAATATATTATGCGATGACTACAATTGATCAGATCAACTGGGAGGTGTTCTTCAACAACTTTTGTCCACCACTCAGCGACAGTCAGTAAGTTCAGCGATTCAGTAATCGATACACGGGTTCGAGACACAGACCAAAAATACCCGGATCTAATCGGAATTTCCTGCTCTGTGTCAAGCAGCCGTTTGTTGACCTGATTAAATACGGGGTAAGCACCGCTCTTATAGATTATAGCGAATACTAAGAGAAGGGTAACATTGTCCGATTAACAATGCTTCAAGCAACTAAGTATTAAGCATTGTTTTAGAGCGTTCCCTAGCAGCGCCGCTATTGACCTCAGAAGGATGATTGATAATCCTGTAAGAAAAGAACCGTTGTCTAAAGAACTCTCAAGGACGATGCTTGGGAGGCCTTCCGTTATATACTCGCCCGTTCTCATCATTCGCTGTGATAAAGAATTGCTCAGCGGAATCTATTGTACCAAGTTGCCGAAGTACAACCCTTAAAATGTGTGGGGATAAATGAGCAAGTGGTTCCACCAATGCATTTGCGTATCCCTTCAATATATTCTTCGACTGGTTCGGGGTCATTTTGTCTTGAGCTCTTTTCTACTGTGAAATCTCACCCAAATTCTAGTGGGTGCAAAACTGCGAACCACCCTACAATGATTCAAAAGGCGAAGATGGTCCAAAGGCCACCGACTTTGAGCCAACAGAGGCGGACGAAGCGTCCCACAAGGATGTTCGCAAACGTTCGGGTTATGACGAAAAGGTCGCTACCCTTTAAGAAGACTCACGAAACTCTGTCGCCGTTCACGCACTCATCCTCTCTACTGGGACTGCTTTCTGAAGCCCTTCTTGTGCTCTTCTTTCTCTTTTTGCTCCCAGTAAAATGAAGAAATAGCTCTCAAGTGCATATACATATACTGTCTGGGCTCTTTTAACGAACTAACAAAAATCAAACATTTGGTTCACGACACTATCCCTCATATGTTTGCTTTAACAGAGACCTGGCTTTCCCCAGGTGTAAGTGCTAAAGGCTTGTGTTCCTGGGTACTCATGGTACTGTAGTGGTCAAGATGAGTTACTGAATAGACTAGGTAAATGCGAGTTTACCTCACTAGGCTATCGGCGATAACGAAATGAACGAATGAGACAAAAAAGTTACAAGGTTCCAGCAAGTTACGGTAATCAAAGGGATTTGACTTACAGGAAAGTGTTCACAAGTGTTCGAGATGACCACCACAATATTCCAAACTACCAGTATCCGGAAGTGGACTGCCGCGGACTGCTGAAGTGCGATCCGGGATGCGACGATGTTCGTAGTACAACGGAGCTAAAAAATTGGATGATAGATCCGTGTAGTATCGTCAAACGACTTCACAACGAAGAGAAGAGCAGACCGACGTGCACAAAATTTATATTGTATTACAAGATCAAGTTTATCAATTTGAACAACATGTGAAGATGATAGAAAAGGTTGTTGTACAGAAGTGAAACATCGTTTGCAAACAAAAATAAAGAAATCTCTACAGTAACAAACGAATCCCTCCCCTTGGACGTTTCGAGGCTGTGCTTTCTTTTTAAGCCAGAAGTTCTAGGGAATTTACCTCCCACGGGAAATGCGGTGCAACCTGGTTCAGACTTCAGCTTTTTAATCGTAACACGCTCCTTGTCGGTGATATATACCGTTGGCCATCGTGCAGTGCATTCTACGACGAAGCCATTCTTGTTGCTCTACACTGTCACTCGTCTACACAGCCTGTAGCGACTATAACATGATATTTTTGATAGTCGCATTCACTTGTACATTTGTGATGATTTTGGCTTTTTGCCCATTTTTGTTTTAGTCAAGCTGTTCCATTTGTAATATCCGCCCCGGGGCTACAATGACAACTCGCTCCGTGCCCCGCTAGCTTGACGTGCTTTCTCTGTACACTTTATTTTCCAGGGTCGATACCAATACACAAGGGTCAACGCGCTGAGTCTTTGCTTTTCATTGTCGATTGGTTTATCGATAGTGACTATAGACTGGGTAGTAATCTGTTGGACCAGTTCCAACAAGCCTTTCTCCCATCTTCTTATTATTGGTGACTTCAACGCACCATACCCCAGCTGTGCAGCTGCTTCTCATGAGGAATCTGACTGCGGATTTTCATAATCTCTGGTACTGTCGATCCATAAGAAAAGCCTGGAAATAGCATGTCGAACTACCTACAAGGCACCGTCTAGGACAAAAATCCTCCTTGCGTTATCTGGTTATCAGGAACGAAGGTCGTCTGGTAAGTGGAGTGGCTACCGAGCCACTGTTGAGACGGACTGACCAACTGTTACTAGTTTTTGTTTTCATCTGTTACTTGTTCCAGGATTTTGTAACAAAGACCTGATTCCGAAATTTCCAGAGAGGAGGTTTTAATGCATTAGGGAGATCCTTAAGTACACTCAGCCTAGTATCCGTAGGGGTCAAGACGAGTTACTGAATGGTCTGAGTAAGTTCAACTGTACCTCACTGGGCTATCGGTGAAAACAAAATGAACAAATGAAATAAAGTAGCCAGGAGGTTCTAGCAAGTCACAGTAGTTGAAGGATTTGACTCACAGGAAATATTCAGAAGTGTACAAGATGACATCGTCACAATGTTCCAAATTACCATTATCCAGAATTGGGGATACTACAGAGTTAACGTGGACTGCTGAGGAGCGATCAGAGGTGCGACTATGTTCGTAGTACAGCGGAGCCAAGAAAATACCTGATAGATCCGTGTAGTATCGTCAGGCGATTGCGCAACAGAGAAAAGAGCAGATCGGTGTACACAAATTTTGTATTATATTGTAAGATCATGTTTATCAATTTGCAAAACATGCAAAGGTGATGCAAGAAGTTGTTAAACAAGAAGGAAGCATCTTTTTCATGCAAAAAATAAGAAAAACTGTACATATCTGACTCAGTGAGTACGAGCTACCTCTCATTCAAAGTTGCCATTCACCAAGCTGATGAAGTAGTTGTTCCCCGCAAACTATGACAGTCCTCTTCTCGTGCACCGCTTTGTAAGAGCATACGTTGTCTATCTTCAAAAAGCATCCGACGGATAAGCCTTTAGCAGTAGATGAAACAGATGCAAGCGGGAAATCCGTTAACACATCCAGCAGGTACAGACGAAAATCTCACTGGTAATCTGTTAAAATAAGAACTTTCTATTCAAGCGCATGCGACACCAGAGAAAATTTAACACCCCAGCGTATTCTCTGTGGCTATCTGACGGAAAACCTCCTCTAACCCATAAGTGGGTGCAGGGGTGTTCAGAGAGTACCATTTAAAAGTTTACAACATGGTTCCAACAAATTGGTATCCAATTCTCCCTGGGAGAAACTACCAATACCCGCTGTTGACAGCCGACTTCTTTGCGTTCGGTATTCAGGATCTCTGGTTAAAGATAAATTCACATAATACAATGGAACCAGACGTGATCCATCTCCGGATCACCACAAAAGCGGTCCTTGTTTCGCGGTGTCCGTCATAATCTGTTTAAACAGATTGCGATAGATGGGAGTATGTAATAGTAATGGGAAATGTATTTGGCTGAAACCCAGAGCCAGTTTCTACGCAGTGGTAATAAGGCAGTATGTTAGCTAACGCAATTGTAACGTAACCCGTATCTGTACATTGTAATTGTTTGTACAGTAAAACAAGCGATAGCATATAATGTTTCGTTATGATCTACAATCATCACACAGTTACCTTGAAACGGTACTCTGCCGTATGTATTGAAAGAGGTTAATGTCACGTTTATCGGTAAGGTAGGCGATTGACACTCGCCTGCAAATTATCAGCCGATCAACTTTGTTAGCATCCCATGCAAAATAGTGGAGTGTCTGTTAAAACACATCGCCCGTAAGCACTTCTTATCTTCCACTCAGCATGGTTTGCTCCTATACGTTAAGTTTCGTGAATAGCCTCCAAGAATCAGAAGATTTCATCTTATTTTTTTCACCAAAGCCTTCGACAGTGTTCCACAATGTCCTTCTCTGCATGAACCAGAAGCTTATTGTATCGAGGGAGAGGATTAACGCTGGTTTACATTCTATCTTACTGATAGAACTCCGAAAATAAAACCGGACCAGATCTTTCTTTTTCCTTCTCGATCTCCGCTGGAGTTCTTCAAGGATTTGTAGGGGAGTGGCTTCATACAGAGATACACACACAAATAATCTGTTCAAAAAGAGATCGCCGGATAACCCGATGTAAGCATTTCCGACCCAGGCTCATTAGGAGCACCAAGGAGACGAGAGGTGCACACGAGACTTGTATTGTCAGCTCGAATCAATTTGAACAAGTTGTGTTCATTTGTACGAACTGATGTGGAATGCACATAGAAATGAAGTGAATATGAAATTGTTTACAAAAGCTCACAAAATGCTCTCCTAGTGACCACTGGGGAGTTTTCGGTTTGGGCTGAGTTAATATAAGATTTTCGCCACACATGGACTGTATGGACTATAGGAAATTAGAAGCTACTGAAGGCTCTAGGTGAAGAATCAAGTGTGTGGAGTACTGGAGGTCATTCTGAGATGTCACCTGGCGGTTTTGTTTCGGCACGTCCTTTACACAGAGGTGACGCCTGTGTGAAGCAGGTTGTTTGGTGTGAGAGGTACTGTATCGAAGATTATCTCCAGTAAGCAAAAATTAATTTACGGAACTTCGCAGTAGTTGACAATAAAAACGCTTGACACTAAGAGCATGAGGGTCTGTCTAAAGTTTTACTCAGAAAGTAGGTGAAACCGTTGGTAAGGATTCTATCCAGCGAAACCTATCGATGGTGGCGGTGGCTGCCTTCAGTTACAGATGTACACGTTTAACGATTACGTTCGCACCTGGCTGGTAAGCAGCGGCGAATGAAAGCTCACAACCAAGCAAATCAAGCACTACTACAAAGCAGCCGTCTTCATACTGATGACCCCGATCAGTCTTCACCGTTGTCGGGTATCCGTGAGATGCTATCCAACTCTAAACAAACGCGCACTGGGTTTCTTGACACACATTATGCTTCGGGACGGTCTATCGCCATTATGTGGAGCGATCCGTTATCGATAAGTTACAGATAGAAGGTAGAAAAGCACCTACGAGTTCGATATGGAAACGCAGTAGTCAAGCGTTAATCAAAGGATGACGTCTAGTTAGGGCTGACGACGGTGGATTTTAGCCTGTTTAAAAGCTAAGCAAATCGTGCCCGTGTGCGAAGATCATTTTCCAAATGGATGTAAGCGTGCCTATCGGAAATGCCTTCGACTATGGTCCGTGGGCCGCAATGAGCAGTGGTGTGTAGTCTGTCAAACACGCGATGTGGGAAAGCTAACGGCACAAGTGGGTTGGAGCGTCCACCGGATGTGTCAAACAAAATTATTGTGGGTGCCGTCAGTGATGATAGACCTATCGAGCTCATCATCAGTCCGTCACGTTATAGTCAGCAGATGCTGATACCTGTGACATGCCATCAGCTACAACGCTGTCGCTGTCAGAGGTGTGCAATACGTCTGTAAAAATGACATGAAATTCAGGTGATGTGATTCTCACGTGAGTGTAGATCGAAGGTTTTGCAGAAGGCGTACTCTAGCAGTTTGTGGTAAGTAAAAACAGAGTGCACCAAAAGTGACCAAACATGTGAGTAAGTACCCCGTAACTCATCAGGGAACGGCTATATTTGGCTTTCGCTTACAGTAGATTTCGTGGGAAAACTGATAGCTGTCTCCAGAGCCCATAGATGAGTTTTTGGAGTACAGCACCAACAGCTATGTCGCAAGTGCCCACAGCTATGTTGAGGTTGGCGCTGGTGTCGAAGTGTTGCGGCATTACCGCAACAAATAGTATAACTTCTATACGATCGAAGGATTCGGTAGACCATGCTAAGAACTCAGTTTTGCCTTTGGTATGGCCACACAGCAGATCTCTCAAAGGATACATCGGCCCCATACATTGCTACATAAATCGTTGGTAGCAACTGGCAATGCCGCTAAAATTACAGACAGCTATCAGCGCTGTAAGACATGTGAAGTCAGGAATGGTCTACATCCTATATGTCATCAGTCGAATAACGTGAAAATCGATGTGATATCTTAAGAACTCGGCTGCCGGCTGTCAAGGAGCACTCATATCCGCCAGAACCATGACATCACACGCTGAAAGTCGTTCGAAACGCACTCCACGATTGTCAAGGTGCTCTCCTTCGGAGGCGCTTGTGACAATTGCACTACTGATCGAGGGCTGTACGGGGTTCAAGCCACCTGCGATGTCGTTCAGAAACCACTGAAACGGTTGAACAGCAGATCTAGGACCAAATGGCACAGGTGAAAGTTTGAACAAGCTGAATGGCGTGATCACTGTTTTTTTGCGATATCTTCAGCAACAAATACGAGCTGGTGGTAAGCACCGACCAGATCCAGTTTGCCGAACACATGGGTGAATTTAAGGCCAGCCATGATGTTCTGAATATGTAGGATATGGTAGTAGTTGAGTACCATGACATTGTGAGGCACGCGATACTTCTCAAGTAGGCGGAAGTCTCCTGACTTGGAACCAGGTGGAGAAGAGATGCCCGGTGCTGTTCGATAGACGGACGATTCCAAGCTGTACCAACTGTACGGACCCATTGCGCTCCGTTATCAGTTGGTCTAATGTTAAGCGCCGAGTTTTGGCAATTAGGTACATTGCACCAGTGGTTGGAAGTAACGAGGTTCGTTGTGGAAAAACTTAAGGATACAGTTCGGTGAGTGGAGTGTGACTGTTAATAAATACGTTACCGTAAACGGGCCTGATTGGAGCAGTGTTGGCCGAATTCTCGATAACGGATAGGTTCATTGTGGTGACTGTCACTAAACAACGCAGAAATTATAACAATCCTGACTCTCATTTAAACTGTGGCGGATGTGGTGATTGTCACTAGACCTATTTCTCATGACTGTTGTTTTATTACATGGCTGACTACAAGTTGTACAGTTGCGCTCGGCGGATATATTACTTGATTTGCCTAGTTTGGTTGTTATTACCATTGCGTTCAAGCTAGCTCTGGGGTTGAGCTAATTTATTTAATTCATTTCTGTATCCCTAGAACCATCACATTCATCTTGCAGTCGATTATTCGCCAAGGTCGTGCACTGAACAATGAATGAAAATACTTAAGAATGTCTATGTCGGTGACTGACATTTGGATGTTTACCACATGAGAGTTCCGACAAAAGTGGTGACGGAGATCCGAATTCTATGTATATGAACGCTGTTCACAAACGTCAACGGACGTAAATGTCGCTCCATGGAAGACTGATTAGGCCTATGTGATTCTTTCACGAAACTGGCGGGAAAACGTTGGCCTCCTCACCGGCATCGATAAATCAAGGAACTCGATTCACGGTCTCGAAAGAAGAACATGTGATTACGAGAGTCGGGAATGGCGTTCGTCTTTACCTGGTAGACGGCTGGTATCTCGGAGCATCACTTCTGGGAAAGAGAAGGGGCTGAGGCAGAATCCATCGCGACTAAGAAAGCTGTTTGGATTGGTACTTGCTGTAGGCACTCGTCAGCACTGGGAAGTAGAACAAGATGTTCTTCGGCTATTCTGGCCCACCACAGAAATTGCCACGCTCACCACCACATATATAGGAGCATTCGCTACTGTCGTTGTTTTTTCCCTACCGATGGAGCAAATTATCACACACTCCGATTTCAGGGTGTTTTCTTATTGGGGTTCTAATCAACCTTAATGGGACCACTGATTAAGGACAGCATTGAAGTTGCTCTGAGCGGTTTCTTTCCGGCCGACCACTATGAGCGCTGGTCATTTCTTCCTACGCTCATTTCCCTCAGCCCACTCTTATGTCTACTTTTTAGGCCTGGGAATTAGCAGAATATTGTTATTCTCAAAGCATTTCAGAGATGTGTTGGAAAGGAACAATCCCGCGCCACGATTTGCCCACTTGCAGCGTGAAAGCTGTTTGGTATTTCTTAGTACCAGGAAACACTATAGGTTCTTGTAACCATACAGTAAAACAGTGGTACTCAAATAATTTCACGAAAACCGAACATGAAAACGCAATTTTGACGCTTTATCATTACATGAATGACAGTGACCAAATGCGCTACAATGAATGATCAAGAGTTGCAAATGCACAGATAGCCGACTGAATTTGATAAGTACCGACGTCTAATGGGAGGAATCAATGGTCGAAGAAACAATCAACGAAGTATTTCATATTGTGAAAAGGCACTTTTCTAGAGCAATGTGTAGCTGCCAGTTTTTGTTCTACAATTACCCTACTCCTAGTAATGAACAAAAAACGTCATCTCCTTGGGAATGGTTTTAATATTTTGGGTTGGCAACTCTGTAGTTATATTACGTATATAATGTCCGCATCATATTGGATAGAAAATCTGCATAAAAAATTACTTATGAGATTGGATTCAAGAAAACTATCCGCGAATGTTCTTCATGAACATAAATCACACCAAATAAAGTAGGGTAGGTCATCTACTAGCACCTGTAGTTTCAGAACAACTGAAGCGTATTGCAGAACTACAAATCATGTATGAGAACAGTCGAAATATTTGTAATGCTACCGTGAAACGTTAACTGATACAAACATATGGGTATATTAAAAGAATAACCGGAATGAAATATAAATATATATTTGAGCCGACTTGTTACAATGGATGCAATGCTAATCCATTTGACGGTCTGAGTAGTCCAAAGACTTGCTTAGTTTGTTAACATATATTTATTTGAAAATGCGACATGTTGTATATGTCTGTAGCGCTGCAACCTTGTTTGTTAAATATACATACGAAATAAAAATAACGAACATGTGTATGTGAGTTTGTTTGTGGTTAACATATAACGTGACAAAATCGCATGAAGTTCGTATATCTATTACTAGTAAAGCAGTGTACTGTACAGTGTATGCCAGTTTAAATCTCATACATCGTATTTGCATAATACACTGCACGATACGCACAGGATGTAAAACGCACAATTTATGAGTACTTATACTATATATAAATTACTTGCTATATTATATGCACTATGTTATATACATTATGAAACGTATGCGGAGCATAACATGCTGTCTGTGTGTATAGTAAGTCATATGACGAAATATTTATTTATCTATGTATTACATATATATAATGCCACTTTTGATGTAATTTTGTGACATCCTCATGAAGAACTAGAATGCTTTTGTTTACAAGCTTTTATAAAACTCTCGTCCTATTGCTGCCCCCAGTTTGCCAGTTTTGTTGTCACTCATAGGAATACAGTTTCTTTTATTGGCTGCCACACTGTTTTCACACTTCTGTAGTTATTCACGGGCAGCGATGACCAAAATTAGCAACATACTTTTATGTTGACCAGTCTTGTAGACGGTCGATATATTGTTTGTAGCTAACGCTTATGGAAAGGAGGTTTTAATGCAGACATTCATGTAGAAAGGATAATTGGTCACATGTGAAATATAATCTGCATGTAAAGCTTCCAGAAGCAAACGGTCTTCAGCGTTGTGAACCCGTTTAATGCTTTAAATAATGGGACTAGGGATGAGGATGGTGACTCGGGATGACATTCAGTTACTTGCCGGGATTGGAACTTAGTTTGCAAGCGTCTTATCACCAAAGACAATGACATCGTCAGTTTCCAGAAGTCTGAGCTTACGGGATTTGATGCTCGATCTAATGTGTTCAAATTCATACTCACTGATTATGTCATCTCAATTGGTGATAAAACGTTTGCACTCTAAATGTCGGGCTGGGTGAGCTACCGAAGACGCAGACGTTTAACTTCGTTCTACGTAACCAACAGAATGCCTGAAAATCGAAAGAATACCTAGCACACATCAGAACAGCCTACGTCGTTTCACTGTCGTCTGATGCAACAGTACTGTACATTTACTACACAGATTTTCTGGTTGCATAGTTTTATCTCGAGGGCTCTCACTTCCTGAACCCGCTTATCTTGCTCCCTGAAAACTCCAACGCAAACGTTTTCCAAAACACAGAAACTCACAGTGAAGACGCCCTATCTTTCTACACATGAGACTGGATCGGATGCTCCCCGGTTATGAAACATTTCAAGGTATACTTAACACCAGTAGCATATCCGGATCGTCATAGCAGAATCTGATACGTCATGCAAAAATCTAAAAAAGAGTGGCCATTGCGCAGTCTACTTCCATTACTTTCACATGATTCGGCTCAAGTGTACTCTCTTGAGAGGGAGCTGTGCAATAATAGCCTGGAGGTTCTCAGAGGTTTTCCTCGGCGAGAAGTGTGAAAAATTCCCAACCTCCTGCTGTATACCAATTATGAACGCAGAGAGATAACATCCGCGTTTACGTCGTCTATGTCACCACTACACTTCATTGGGCATCATAACTAGAGCGCATGGGGTAGTTCGATGAAACTACCCAATGCAGTCAATGTGAATTTATACTGAAACCAGCAGTGATTTCAGTGTGACGTGCCTTATGATAATTTACATGGGCGTAACAGACGGTCAGTATCATCAGCTTAAAACGTTTGGTCGTTCTGGACTGACGACGCAGTTTAATTCACTTCAGGTTCAAGCAGATGTGACCTCTTAGCAAATTAACTTCTCACTATATGTGTCCTACTTCCAGAGGATCTGGCTCCTTCACGGCAAATGGATGTTCGAGTAGGTAGCCTTTAGTCCTACCGTAAACTCGACCGAAACGCACTAGCCTAAACACACTAACTTGATGTACAGTGCTCAGTAGGTCTGCATTTCATACAGATCAAGTTCAACCTACTTTCAATGACAGATAGAAAGGATGCACTGAGAAACCAAAACGAAAACGAAGGGTAAAATCTCGCATGTTATCTCCTGAATGCCAGCTGCATACCCTGTTTTCATGGGGCAATTAATTAGGCAAGTTTATTCACTGCTCGTTATATCGCAACAGCGTCTTTCGCTTTTTCTGTCGTGACTGCAATGACTTCAGTCAGCAAGACATAAAACTGTACATTCTGGAACCTGGTGTAGTAAGGTTTTCTGAAAAACGTTAGATGGTTCAACTGGTTTATCGTAGGCTGTGTTTTCCACTCACCCTACGGATTTGATTTCATTCAGGTTTTGCTCATTTGACTAATTATCTTTGAAATAACGACGAGTTTTCAGCCCTACCGAACTTGCTCTGGGCTTTAATAATTCGCTACTACACAACTGTATAGGTTATTTTCACTAGCTGTTCAGCAGCTTTTAAAAACTTTCACACAGTTTGAATATATCGTCCGTCATTTAGCATAATACTGGATTACTTCACGTCTGCCTCTAGGGTAAAACAGAATCACTTCTGCGGAACATCAACTTTTCATCTGTTTTCAATTTCGTCTTTCAAAATGATATTAGACATAACAATTGTTTGCTGGCAGGTTGTCAACGATTTGACTAATGTGAACTGACATCCATTCATTATTGGTCTTGTGTTTTGTGTGCCGATACACATTTCAACCACTTGCTTTCGGAAAGAAACACTAGACACAAATCTCGCCGCAGTTAAACGGTGGGTTGGCTAAAAACGACAGTACTCACAAACAACTGTGACTGGCAGTTTCAAGTTAGGTATTCTGTCATGCAGATCAGAACAAAATATATTCATTACTGACGAACTGTAACAAAGATGTTCTGTAGTAATCAATGAGAATGAAGAATATTAGAGATACTAGAAGTTACTGATATGCCTGTGAAGTTTCGCTGCTGTCTCTACCCAAGTCTCAAATGACTCAATAGATCAGTTCAGATGTTCTGATCACTTGCAGTGTTGGTCGTTTGTGTATGCGGTTCACCAGATAGGCGAACGCGAAGGATAGCAACAGCCGAGAAATGGGTCGCGCGTTTGCAAAGACTTTTGACTAGCATATATTACTTGTGTCACCGTAATTCATGAGGTCATTTTGTTTCCATGCATGTGATGTACACAGCAGGCAACAAGTCGGTAGACTAATTAGATCTATACATTCGTGTTTAAAGCGATAGCATCCTTACATCAATTCCCATAAGACAACAAGGAAAGTTTGGGTTGGCAGATGACAACACGGGAATGTCAATCCGTTCTCCGCTAATCTACAACTAATCCCAGTATATACATTACTGACGTCAGTTTTTTTCGTTCACACATTGTTACCGCATGCAGTAGTGTGTGCGGTCGGGTAGACTTTCATAAGGCAGCTTATGCTATGAAGGCAAAATGTTACCATCCTACAACACATCTTGCTACCATGTTGAAGTATTATTGTGCAATACAGCATTTTCCCGAAACTATTTTGCACAAAGCATTCCAGAAATAATGCTTACGTTAAACAATGCACGCAAGTAAGTGCATACTGCAAGAAGTAGACTTTAAAGAGGGAAACATGGTTCAATTAAGAAGCTGAATATGCGGTCATACTCAGTGTTCTTATGACACAGCCAAATTGGGAAGTGTGACTTGGTGAACACAGTTAAGGAAAAAACATACCAATCTAACTCTATCGCCACGACGAAAAACTGGAATAGGTAACTTGTGTAGACATCTATGAATGCTTGGATAGGTCCATTGGGGGATAAGAAGTCATTGACACCGGTGGTTTACATATCAACTGCTCGGTGATCACCAGACTGCAGACTTATCTTTGCGCCATGTGCCATCACATTCATGTTTGAATGTGTTCAGAAATAAAGATATTCGCCTGCCGCTCAGTAATGTCGAGGTAGTTAACCGAGCAGGTATGCAGTATTTTGAATGACGCATAAAACACACAAGTGCTTGGTGACCCCATAAAGTAGATTGTGAAAGTCTCGAATCGTGTATAGAAGACTGCTTGGATTAATGTGCGCCATCCGGTGGTGAGAAGTTAAAGCAACCAGGATGAAAACTGGACCTGGAAAAGTGTTCGAGGAACATGATATTTTTCAAACTGTGAGATCTGGCACAAAAGGAAATAACTGAAGCTTTTGAGACGGAAGTAAAACTCCGGTCGCTAGGTAACCTAGGGCAATACAGTGAAAATAGTATACGTCCGTGCCACAGGAACTTGTGTTCACTGGTATTGGCCATTATTCTTTGTTTCCTACCATGGCAATTTTGGTTACTGAGCACCTGCTGCTCATTAGTTCGGAACATTTGTTTGTACTTAAAACCCAGTCTATTGATCCCATCTCACTATAACTATTTTTTGATCAACACAAAGCTTTCTTGCTTCCCAAAACATTTAACCAAAATGCGTAACTGTATCACGGACAGTAATACGTGAACGGGGCAATTCTAATTTATTACTGAACTATGTTAGGAGAGAGGACTTGCCATTTAATGTGATTGATAATTATCATGAAATAAGGTGTTCTACCCATTTAATTGGCAGATTTGTAAGCCAACAACTGAATCTAGAAGATAGTGTGGCCTATGCACGAACGCAGTTTGTCATTTGCTGGCCAACTGCGGTCATTTCTTGGGTTTTTGATTTATGGAATCCAGTCATTCTTATGGGGTGAACATGGTGTCCACTTCGAAAGTGAATTCGCATTAAGCATAGCCGGACAGGTACGTATACATCATTGCGCGTGATGATTAGTAAATAATATTCGCATTACTTGTGTCCCTTTACAGCAGATACTGAATTTCCAATCTGCTCCAGTTGATATCTCTTTGGCCAACCTTCGCAGCCAAGTAGGAACTCACGAATCAACCAAACTTGATGAACAAAGTATTACTCAACTTATGAGAAACAAATATTTTCAGAAATAAATGCATATTTTAGACGCCAGTCAGTTGCTTTACGTAGTATATAAGCGTTGCGGAGGTTAATGCAGAAGTGCGAAAACATGCGGAACAAAGCTTTAAGTTGAGATGACTGTGGGACTCTTAGAACCACGATATTCTCAACAAGTGTAGACTTTCAGTCACTCGTTATTCGGCTGATGGAAGCGTAGGAAGTGCATGGATTCCCCAAAACCACCGTTCTTTGTAATGAAAGGGTATCAAAAATATACTGAGTATTGAAAACAGAAAAGAAGTTGATTGATGTAAACTGAGTAACGTTTGTGCCGATGGGTTTCACATTCGGACAGAATTATCAGCGAGCCGCATTCGTAATAAAGTGATAGACTAGGTCTGAGTTCTTGTTAGAGCTCGTTAGTACTGAATATCGTCCCCTCCATTTCGACCTTATCTCTGGTCCACCTTCCCTTGAAACGACCATGTTAACTGCTGCGCACGTGGTCTCATAGTGTGCACGAATGAATTATCATATTTGAAAGTTCCTCTCTGACAAGTGCCGTTCGAGATGTGTAGGTGGCTTGAATAGAAACACTGCAGGAATTTTCTACCACAAAGATGTAAGTTTACACTGATAAGATAAATAGGTAAGTTATCCATATTTCTCCAGACAGACCACTTGTTAACATTGACTTTTGGATACTAACTGTTATAACCGTTTAACACAGGCACTGAGTCTCAAATGCTTGTCGAACTACTTACGCGATGACTGCTTAGCATTTTCCGATTGGCCACTTAGTTCGTGTCTACAGTAATGTTGAATTGTTCAACGACTAAGATGATATCAATTTTACTGATGAGTTGATGCACTGTGTAGACATTCAGTCCTACTCGCTATTGTTTCGCTACACGAGAATATTAATTATATTCACGAGTTTGTTGGGACTAATCTCAACACTTTACCTCTCTAGAATGGTATTTTGACGAAAACCATTCTTTTGTGCATTGTTTTCTTGATATATGCTATAGCCAGACAGATGAGGGTAGCAACGAGAAATTCATTGGGGCCTATCGTCGCAGAAATTTTCATGATGAAGATTGAATTAGTGTCAGCTGTAAGCACTGTAAGTTCTCAAGTCGTGACGTCGACGACATACGTCTGAAACAGACAATAAACAAACCAGTGTGGCCCTTAAAATGTTGTTATACTAAACTGAAAATAACGTGAGAATTTAAGAAGGACAACTCTCTGCAATTTCTAGACGTATAAACAGGTCCCACGATTTGTATATGAACCTTGATAGTTACATTGGATTCCATCCTAAACACGTATAAACGTGAATAAGTTATTTGAACGAGCAAGTTAAATGTTTCCATAATAATCTGATGGAAGAAACAGACTGGATCACACACGCACCACAGTATAATTGTCATCCAAATAGGTTTATAAATGGACATGGTAGAACGAAACTGCCATCAGAAATGGTGGTCACTGTTAGAGTAAAAGAGATTTCCATAGAATTGCCTTCTGAAGGCGATTACAATATGCGTTAAACAGGGTGAAGACTGACAGACTTGATTAAACGAATATTAACCTCACCTGAAATCTGTGTACTCGCCCGAACCCACCAACTATCTGTTTTCCTTTAAAGGAAACCAGTTTGTTGACGACACCTCGTAACCTGTTCACTAACGTATGTGCAGATGGGAAGCAAGTCACCTAAGCAGAACTGAGAAATGGATGGTCTCCAGACTGAAGATCCATTTGCCTGAGTGAATGCTTAATTTTGTTTCTGGAGAAGGACGATTTTGTTAAAGCATCTGGATAACCAGTTTCTGCGTCCATTAGATACTTTTTGAACCTCGGATATATTGTTGATTCAGGTTGTGGATTCATAAACTTACTATACTGTTTAACTCTAAAATTCTTGGGGTCATCTGAGATGGTTACAGTCATCTAAGTGAAGTCCGCCTTGAGTGTTCAGCAGCAGGAATTCTTGAAGTTGTATCTGTGGCACTGACAGTCAATACGAAATACCCACGTCTATTACTGTCTACATTTTAGCTGTTTTTTCTCCAAAATTCCGGAGAGAACTCATTGTTTTTAATTCGTATTTTTCGTAATTGTTAGCATATTTTTATTAGTATCCATGTAAGAGTATGTTCCACGTCTGTGCCTATAGATGTACATTGTGAATGTTTTGACCGCAGCTAAATCTTCATTATTTCTTTGAACTCGGTGACGTTTTGAAAAGGGAGTACCATCTTTTTGGTTATTTGCGTACACCTGTTGTTTGATATCAGTTTTCATTTGACTGAAACTGTAATCACTGATATAACAGTGAACTCAGTGACTTCAACCCGAGTGTAAAATCCCTGATGACGGGGTTATAGAACACGGTGAAACGAACACGTGTTATTTTTCTGTCCAAAATGACCTGACAGACTGAACACTGTTCATGCTAGGTTCTGATTTAGAGTTTTATTGTGGTTATTCGGCGAAGGTTTTTACGAAGTTAACGGTGATGTGATTAAAACAGAGCTCACATTTTAGTTCGGACGAAAATATATGCTACTGGTATTAACAAGAGCGAAACTCTAAGTGAGCTAATCGAAAAGCCTGCGTGAATAGACAAGCCATGTTCGAATGTACGTGGTGTTTAAACTCAAATGAACCACATCCCTGAAAATCATTCATTAATTTTAACCGTCAAATTTAACATGCACCGTGGTTTTAAATCTATTTTCGGGAAATAAAACGAGGAATGTGGGTCATGGTATCTGGGAGAGCGCATCACTGAATACATCGTTAAGTAACAAAATGAACTGCTTTTGTTGTCGTCACCATATCCGCGATAAACTAGACGCAGAGTTACCGCAACTGTGGTCTTTTGGATAATATATCATTCCAAACCGTAGCCGGTTTCGAAAATTGCTCAAACTTTTTCAACCAGCGGCATACACCCAGTTATTTTACTCCAAAGAACGTAATAAGTTTTGATCGGTTAGCTTGCCGCATCAGTTTACATTCCAGCTAGTTGTCTTGTAATTCATTTTACAGTGAAGTACACGACGGATTTTTGCAATGTCAGCGTTCGTTAGCAACCCTTGAGTTTTTCACATCAACGTTGGTAGTAATCTAACATTACCATGTTATTGTATTTGGAATCTCACTGGTCATTCTTTTTCTTCGCCTCATGTTGTCATGCTAATCAGTTGAATGTGGTTTAGTTTTATTTTGGTACAGGTGTGTGCGTGTGGATAAAATGCCACGTTTATCTCACAATCCGTGTTTCTTCGTCTGCTATTTACTTAACCTTAGTAATGAAAATGAATACACTGAACTCTGTTTTAAATTTTTATTTCAGTTGGGGCATAATGAACATGAAATAAGTTGTACTTACACAAGTTTTGACAGTAATATGGACACTAAAAGGCACCTCAAGGACCGGAACTCCTGACTGTCTGACAGGAAGCCGTTTGTACCTACAGAGATGTAGAAACATCCGGTTTTAGCTTTACTTCCCTTGGTGTCTTCGTGTGGACATGATGAACTCCGATTTTTCTGTTTTTTACGCCGAACCATTCAGTTGTTTGTATTACTGATTTATGAGGTGTTGATTGTTAATTCATTTACGTAAACAAACTTCACAGGGATGTGACCTGTGTAGTTATTTGATATCAGAATTTTATGTGCAGAACCAGTTTGATTTGGTTAAACCTTCACACTCTGTTGTTCTGATTGAATCAAGAGGTTCACGGTTTTTCTGATAGATGTTTTATGACCGTAAACCACCACGGATTTTGTAGAAGGTTTACAAATATTGCGAATATCAACGCATGCTCAATCTTTGCAACTTCACAAGCAATTGTACTAATCTATTATGACGGCAGCTATGTATTCCATCCTGTCTTTGGGAATTATTTTGATGATATAATGCACCTGTCAAGAAGAGGAACGAGAATTCACCGGAAGTTTTTTACGAGAACAGGTGAAATATTGCAAAAGTAAGAACAGTTCAAGAAACATTCAGCTGGTATTACATCTTGGATCAATCAATTGGTTCGTCTTCAGTTTTGACCTCTTCTTTGGAGATTGCAGAGATAACTGGTCTTGGAAAGCAAAGGAAGAAGTTGTTATTTACAATTGAAAAATATACGGCGCGTCTCTCTTTAGTTCCGGTCTCATTTTACGCTGATAGGTTGGAATAGTTGCACAGCGTAAAAATCGATCATGTTTTGAAAAACAATCAAGTATTTTGGGCCTAACCGATTGTCGAACAAATTCTAACAAACGGTCACCTAGTTGACTTGGCCAGGTCGTAACCAGAAACTGGTAACTATTAGTGAAGCAGTGCTAATCAGACAACATTGTCAGGTCCGTATGCAAACAAGGCGGTAAAGTAGTCATTCTCCTCATCATGCAGCTAATTTGATTAGCGGTTGGCGAAAGATTGAAACTATTTGGCTAGTCCACTCAATGGTTTTAATACATGTAGCTAGCGTAAGATTAGCTAATTTTGCGTTAGTAAACAATAAATCGAATCGCTGATATCTGCCGAGAAATATCTCTCCTCTATTTTGACCAAATTTCTGAAGGAAACTTAGTGTCTGAGAATGAAGTAAGCGTTATTCAACGTACCAACAGGAAGAGTAATGTTATCATGCTTGAGGAATTCAATTTAAACTTGAGTCAAACTCAATATTTTTACTAAGCGATTTGAAGCATCTGTTAAACTGATATCCCAGTAATTGTGAAACAATTTAAATCGGGCAGTGAAGACTTTGTTGATGATTTGAAACATAATGTGAATAACTTCAGCAGAAAATCCCCAACAAAGCTATCTGTTTTGCGGTAATTCAAACAAAACTTGCAGATGTTTTCAACACGCTACCATTCCGTACGCTGAATTTTAGAACGTCACGCACGTTACTGCGTTGAGTGAATACGAGTGAGAGAAGTAAGACCAAAAGTTTATTGAATGTAAGCCAGAGTTTTCCAAAAATTGGTTTGGATCGTGCTCAATGACGTATGAAATCCTTTTCAGGAAGCTCATCCATATGACAAAATGTTGTTAACCACTGTTTAATACACGACAGCAAATGGAGCTATAGTAAGTTTATAAGAGACCTTATGGGTGTGGGAAGGTGGGAGAAAAAGAAGGCGAACCAGTTGATGGTTATTAGAGAACACAAGTGAAGGGACATTCAGATATTTGAAGAAAACTGAAGATTAAAACGTACACAAACAATTCACCGGTTGGTGGTGACCTAAGGCGAAATAAATTAAGAGCAGTGTTTCTAAGGATAAAAAGTAAAATTCTGTAGACGGGCAAACAATAGAAGAACAATAACTAGCATAACATTCTTAAGAGAGTTTGCGTGGTGTCTAACGAGGGTTTGTTTTGTCAATTTTAGAAACTGTCTGTGAAGAATTTTCATTCAAAGTTTACGTCATTATCATCCCACCTAGTGTTTTAGTGTCTATGTTGTTTGAGGCACTGTTGTTATTGATGTTTCCGCAGAATGGTATAGAGGGATGGATTTCGGACCTGAAATTTGCTGCTGCTCACTCAAATATCGTGTAATTTCTTCCGAGAGTTGTTCAGACGTAAGTCATTTTTTCTCAGTCTGAATCCCTCAAGAGTAATTCAGAAAATTTTTATTCAACTTCTTCATAGAAACAGACAACTCTCAGATGTAAATATGGCCTGTTTTCAATAAAACACTGAGAAATGACGAACAGTTAGATGTTCTTGAGAGTAACATTCCGTGTATTGTGCTGACACAACAACATACAACTAATTTTGAACTTCCGGACAAATATTCACAGACGGGAAGAAGCAAAATGAAAGATTCTTTTGCGGTCACTTAAAAAAACTAAAAATGCCTGTCTATAAGTTTTGTCCTTGTTGGATTATCCATTTTTTTCACGGATGAAGTAGATTGTAGTCAGTCAGTTTACATAAAAGCTGGCCGCTTCTAAGAACATATTCGTATGCTTAGGAATGTCCTTCTCAAGGTGAGCAGTAATTCTGAGTCACAGATACTAAAGGTCTCTATAAACAATTCATTGTGGCAGATGTAGACTACTTATGCGTAGTAGAGCAAACCTGATTATTTGTTACGTTGTAATGAAGAAAATTTCACCCTGTTTCTTTTTGTGAATAGAACGGTCGTATGAGGATATTCCATCAATATTGAACAACGATCGATTATAACCCATTGAACTGGACCTTTTACCCAGTTAGGTATAGCATTCATTCACATTAAGGAAGGATGGAATTATAGTTTTTTTCGGTGGATGGTCTGCCTTTAGATCTAGGTTTACCGTCGTGTATCACTTCAATACTCTCTACAGATTGGTTCTCGTACTGCTTTTAACAACAGCTTCAGAAGTGCATTTTCCCTCCTACCTATATGGCATTCTATCATGTCACTTGGCGTCTAGGTGTTTAGAGCACTCCAGTATGGAAGGTAGTTACTCACTCCCTGCTTTCTAGTTGGTTCAAGGTTCGGCTTGACTGGAGACCATTCCAAGAGTACCTATGTAATTCTTCGAGTAACAGCTTTCCATGGGGGATAGCACAGCTTCCAACAGACCATCTTGTCACATCTTCTTACGCCTGGCCAATCCGCGGTAGGGAGGACAACCAGCGATAAGCAAAATAAACAGAATTGCTCCCATTAATGGAATGAATTACTAGACAATGACAGTACACAGAATGGCAGCTAGAAACGAAACCGGTGGGTGCGTGTAGGAAAGCGCCATCACCGATAGTGACGTGTTGAATTGTATGAGAAAGAATGTCAGCTAACCCGACAGTCGAAAGTCGAAAAGGAAATAAAGGAATCCAAGATGAAATGGAATTTTAATTATCGACTGCTATCTGGTTTGTTCCAGTTTGATTGTCATGTCCCATGTACTATTTTTGTTCAACAATGAGCTTATAACACAGAGCTCACTGTAGCTTCGTCAAAGTCTGCTGAAATCAAATTGATCAGTATAACCTAGTGAGGGTGTTGAAAAGTTAGGGTGAGAAAGGTGAATTCCACTTTTCCTGTAAACAAAAGAATGGGGTTTCTGATTGATCGGTGAGAGGAGAAGATTAGGCTTGGGTTTGGACTATAATTAGGAACACCTTTCGCTTCTGTGGAACAGAAGTATGGTATTCAACGCCGCCAGTTCGAATAAACATCCATTTCGTCTATGTAGACGACGTTTGGAAATTATCACCTAGTACAGGCTATTTTTGATAGCGAGACTCCCCTATGTGAGTGACTAAAATCAATCAACCGTTTTCGGCTGGATTGTGAATGCGCAGGTACCCATCATTGCTCAAGCGAGGTTAATATAAGTTTTTGCAAAGGTATGTCTCAGTGACCACCATTGCAGTGATAGTGAGTTGCTTTAACTTTTTCGGGCTTCATCAGCATCACACAAACTAGCATATCACACCCATAACTTTATCGCCCAGTGGTACTGAACGTACACAGTGCATTGCGGCAATCGAAGATAGATTATGTCCATCTGCTTTGACAAGGTGTAATCCAAGTTAAAACTCAGGCAATGTTGTTCTGTTAGTGGTAGGCAACTCACTGTTATCTGGATATAATCGGGGCCTGGACATTCTGACAGATTTCTTGCCCGCAGGCAAATATATCGTCATAAAACAGCACACACGGTTTGCTTTTTCCTCTCTTTATCCTTGGTGAAATTGGACCTCAAAATTGTTTCGTTCACTCAATAACTGTTCACCCTTTGTAAGGGAATTGCATAATCTTCACGACAAGCTGAGAATGAAAGGTTCTATTGGATTTACCTTCTTTCATGGTGTTTGTAATGTGTTATGATACTAACAACAACTATGATAAGACTGCAGTTGTAAACACGAACGCATGTTTACACTGTTCTTTCTGACAGTGATCTTCTGGTTCTTATTGTGACGCACTCATGTCAACGTAAGTTCCTGAGATTAATTGCTCCACTTCTGAAGAAACACACTCACCCACTCAAAGTTGTTTCCTATGAACAATGATAGTGTAGCCTGTTGTATCCATGAGAGTAACCCCGAATCAAGCCACTGCTTTTTGTCACCTTAAGAAATGTGTGGTTAAGATAAGCTCTGATACATCTTTTTGTAATTTTGATGTTGGTAAACTAGGTGGGGATTTCCTGACTCTCCTTAGATGTTGGTGAATGCCTCTGGGGTTGATTGTAGAGGTTTCCGAATGTAATATACAGTCCGAATGCTTCAACTTCATATCATTTTACAACACGTTACAATCCCAAATAGATAGCTTCCATTTGAACCTGACAGTTTGTCAGCGAACTGTCAATAAAGATCTTCAGGAAACGCTGATGTACTGTGTTATAACAACATATTTTTTTCACCAGCTTATATTCCTATTTTGTGTTCTCAAGCCTGATGCTCCGGTTTGCTACCTTTAAAATGAAGACCCCCCTCACCATGTTAAACTTAATTTTCTCAACTTCACAATATCCTACCTGTCATGATGACCAATGAAAAAGGTTCTATTGATTTCCTGCAAAACTCCTGGTAGAGCGTGGTATAGTGAATAAATGTATCCTATAAAGGGGGAAACAAGAATGACCTCAAAATAATTTTATTGGATCACAGCCCGAATTAACCTATTCACTCAAGTTTGTATCATGTTTATGGGTTTCTGTGCAAAATAAATGTGACCTTCTTCAAATTCAGATCATTTTGAGATAAATAGGAAAGTGCGGTAGGACATGTGGGAGACCTGCATCGTACAGAGTACTCCGCTACGGAATTTTTATGTCCTGGCCACAAACGAACGTTCACGTAATTGAAAAAGTAAATAACTGTGAATGAGAAGAAAATCGCATACATGACCAAGTGGGGATTGACAAAGGAGACTGGTAAATTCACAGTTTTAGGCTGTGGCAAAATAGAATGTTTATGCAAGTAATGCGGAACTTATGATGTAAAATGGACAAAGCTTCATCGAGTTGGTTGATGAGATTTTCATTGCTTCTAAGCGCATCACAAAATTTAAATCTGTTCTGTTCAGGTCATATGATTTGCGGTTTATTACAAGTCAATAAAATGGCTTCTGTTATCTACCTGTTCTAGCGAAACAACTGAAACGTACTCGGAGTTAGAAATTTGCACTGGGCTAACTAGAATCAACCAGCTAATTATCAGTTTTGATTGCGAATACAACTCGTAATCATTCTTAGATCTAAGCTCTTGGGAAAGAATATAATTTGGCGAAGTGATAGGATGTACTTTTTGCTCTATATAAGGGTAACATGAAACATCTGAGCCCCTAGCCTGGTTCCGTAGCTCAACTGGTAGAGCACTTTCCGCGCTTCGGTATGTTGTTTCTACCACTGGTTCGAATCTAGGTGAAGCCCTGATTTTTAACAGTTGGGTATCACCTAAATGCAAACACTTTACGAATGTTCATAATGACTTCTTTTCCATGACCGTTAAACTATTACTCGTTTAAACTACGGCATTTATTTTTGATAATCTCGTGTCTGTAATATTTTTACGGTTCATTTTACTACAATATTCTGTTTGGCCTCATTTGTTATCATTCTGGCTTCATTTGCTTGTGGTAGTAATCAGTGTGTTAACAAATAGGTGCGTTAATTTGCCGCGGTCGCTCATACTTATAACCAGTTACACGTTGGCAATAAATATGGCCATAGTCTTATGTCTGATATTTCATTTAAGTTTCGTGAATTATGTACCAAGCACATACCCCACAACAACAACATATAATCCTTCATTCCTCTGTTTATATACACTTTCACTCTAAGATTATCAGCTCTTGCACACCTCTCGTGTTATCCTTGTATTAAAAATGGTAAGCTGAATGTTCAAGAAGATGATTACACAACAGCTTTCTACAACTGTCCTACTGCTGAATACGTTCTACAATTTCTAAGTCTACTGACTGTGTATCTTCTATACTGGGGTGAACAAAAAGACTTGTTTCTGCGGTTTTCGTGGTCATGAAATTTCATTACAAAGTCAAATGTTTTGCCGAACAGTTTCATCCAGGTCTTGATAAGTGAAGATTATTGTTTTTCTCAAATACAATAAACACTTAAACTTTTCACTTAAGCTGATAACCGTAATAGAATACAACGTTTAGACGGAAGTTATGATCTGTCAATCACTAGTATTGCGTTGATGGTTAAAATTGTATATCACTTATAGGTGATCTTGGCTTCCCCACAGATGTTGTGGTCAGTGTAGTGCAGTACTGTACACGTTTGACAGAGACGGGATTTGAACAACGGTCATGCTTTTAAGAGGCAGCCAGTTTTGCACTGGGTTGTAAATTTCGGGCTATCGACCTACAAATTTTTGTTGGGAGCTACTTTAAAATTAATTCGTGATAAATAAGTTACGACAATTTATGTATGTAGCCCATGACATCATTTTGTGGTTTCTTTTGACAAACTCAGTACCTGAGTGTTCTTAATCTTGAACAGTCGGTGTTTATTCGATAGATCATACAAAGCTGATATTGATGGTGTTCCAAAGTGAGAGATAGAAATTTAAAATAATGATCAATGCACAAAAATGAAAGACGTGGAATATAAAGTTTTTCCGGTTGTATGGATGTCTTTCACCTTTACCATTTGTCTACAAGAACAATTAGCATCCAACGTTGGTTGTATGATCCAGGTTCAGTGTAGGTTTTCCTGCAACACTGAGAACGGCGAACAAAAACAAAAGTGTACCTTTTTAGATAAAACCTTCTTAGTTATCAATCATTCCACATTTAACTGATTATGATCAGTGCACTGAATGAGACACACGTGTGAAGATTCATTACAATTGTGTACAAACAATTGAACACTGCTAGTAGCAGCTGTCAGTTTGCACCAGCGGGCAATCTGGTTGGTCTGTTTGACACTGCATATTCTTGTGTGTTCAGAGCAGAAGTGATGAACGACATCTATCAAATTGACTAATCCAATTGGTCAGGATATAAATAACCACTTTCTTTAGTAACAGTGAGTCATCCCGTTCCGGTGACAAGTTGGAAAGGGAGCCACGGTTAAATATTTGTCAACGTTACCTGGGATAGGCTGGTTATATATACGATATTTTAGTCGTACCTAATATAGAGAAAATTATGCACTGATCATCAAGGTTATCTTCAGAAAACGTGACTGGGTTTCAGCCACTGGCTAAAGCACGACTATACATTACTAACAGATCCTAACTAGCGCAAAACTCCTGCTCTTTTCCTGAAGAAACTGACTTGCTGGAATGACTATGAGGTTTATAAAGGTACAATCAATTCTGTTCATTGTTCGCTTCATATCAAACGAAAGCTGTCACCACTTAGTGAAAAAGCCAGTGAGTCTGCATTGACTAACTTATCTATTTGTGTGAAATTGTACACCCGTTATGACGTATGTATACTCGTCTGATGTGAACCACTTTCAAAGAGTATGCACGTGAGACCAAAAACACTTGGTATTTAAGTGATACCATTCAGATTTCCTCGTTTTCCATCCTACTTCATTTTCTTGAAGGTGAAGTGTAAGAACCCATGAGGATACTGGGAAAAACAAAATCCAATGCGAACCCAGAAGTACTTGAAAATAAAAGGCAGCACACAACAATACAGATCGAAAAATACCAGCACTGTATACAGTGAAGCGTTGTTACAATCAAATCTAAGGGATCAGGAAATATTTCCTTAGGAAGGTCAAACTACGAAACATCCAACTAAGGTCACGTTTTTTGGTGCACAATACCATCTTGGCCCATTCACATTTTCCCGTTCCCGTTTTAGTATGGCTGGTTGAGGATGTATTAAACGATTGTATTATGAAGAACTCTACTTCTGCGAACATACAGTGAAATATATGTAACAAAAACGCGGACAGCATTTCCTTGGTATGGTAATTAGTTTTGTTCCAGAAGGGTTTACAGTGTGGTAGACAACATGTTTCAGGTAGAAGCGGCACATGATTATATTGCAGGTGTACTGAGAAGCAATCCATTACCGAAATCGTCAGAATTGCGTGTGAAAAAGTTCACACACGGTTCCTGTCACAAGTGGTTTGTCAACTCATTTTTTCCATCTGCTTCACGCATGTTTACCCTCACAAGCATCCGGTAGTAAATTAAGGTCATGTGACCTACTGGTATTTGTTGCTCTGCAACCACGGTACAAACTTCTCTCTCTATTTTCGACAGCGCGCCTAATTTGTATAATATAATGTCAGGTGAAAACTATTTGTCTAACCGAACGTGGCTGGACGATGCTGATGAAGCTGTTTTCTAGACCATTGGTTGTCGTTAACATTACCTGTTTTTACTTGTTCCAGTTAGATTAAGAGAGCTGTTACTAACAGTCATCTGCGTTCGGTCACTACAAGCCAAGCGGAATAAGTTTCCGACCATGTCTTGAGATGTCGCGCTTTGATGAAGACCTGTAGTAGAGTCTAGTTGCAAGTTAGACTTTAGCCTTCTATCTAACAGCATCCGTTTGATGACCACATTAAGAGAGATTCCGGGGCTAGACGGTTTCTCCGTTATAAAGGCCTACTTATTTTGGAGACATTTGAGATTGCGAACTTTTGTTTGAAAGAAAGCGCTATTGTACCAGTACCACAGGTATACCATTTGTACCACAATTTACTTAGTAATATGAGCACACAAATGTCATATTAAATGTTGGCACATGTGCAGTTTATAAGGTCTCGATATTAATATACACATGTTACAATACAAAAATCTGTATGCCGATGAATCCAGTCTATTAGCGAAGTCGGATCTAATCAAAACACACCAATAAATTAACTATTCTGGTCAGTGGTAGAAACAAAGTATCCTTGTCATTCACCCTTTTACCATTCTTTCCAGTTTAACTAAAAATTTCTCCTTAAACTTTATCATTCACAGTGGATACACTCTATAATTTTCTATCTTACCGTATCACCAGACGTTTAAACGCTTGATAGATTACCGCTGGTTTGCTTTATTATACTGTCGGAGTAGCCACACATGTAAACCGATACAATAGTACAATGGCCAGTCAAACAACTGGTAGTCTGGATGATGTTTTCGAACTATTTATTCATATAGGGTTTTTAACCGAACACTCTTCATGTCATGATAACTTGTAATCATTTTTGATTGAGGACAGCAAAAGTGCTAAGAAACTCACATACCAGCATTTTCGTACAACCACATTCGATTCGGATGGCGTTTTAACACACTACTATAAACGTATGGTTGCTACTTGCCGAAGGCAGACAATCACCTAGAAAAGCAGGAATAATTGTACAGGGTAGAAGAAACACATCAAGTTATGCTGAAGTGTTTTCAGAACTTATTGAAAATGAAATATACTGATTGCAGACAGCACTTTTCTCATTGGGATCTGAGGTAGTATGCATGTTTCTTTTTCTTTCCCCTGTAAGCTTATCGGTACTTTCTATCTCCGTATTTGTCCTAAAAAATTATTTACTTAGTGTTGAGTAAAACGTTTTTGTCTACCTGCAAATCAGTCCAGAAAGCGACTGAGTAAAGGTTCTTCAGAAAAGAAATATGGACCTAAAGATAGGCCACGCGCTGTTACCGAGCTGTTCCTTAAAACACTGGTTATAGACACATGTCAAGCGAGATGTTAGAATGTCAGGTTATCGCAAAATTACTAGTGTACAAATCCACACAATGGAAACTACTACGTTCACAGTACTCCAGAATTACTTTAAGGCGATAGAGATCATGCGCGCAGGCATGAAAACAATGACAATAAATTGAATATGATACGCCAGGTGAGAATGGTCATTTGTTTAGAGCAGAATTTCAAATATTGTTACATTGTGAGGATAAATATGCGAACGAACTAAAGAATTACTAAAGTATTAACAACACGAGAAGAGTACTTTGAAAGCCATAATAACGACAACTTAGATGAAACACTACGAGTGCAAGCTTTAACCTTTCAAGCTTAATCGGAGAGGGTGGAGCATCGAACAAGCAGAAATGTTGAATACGCTCCAACTTTTGTGGAACTGCAATGGAACACCAAGGATAAAATAAATTGAACCGAGTATTTGGGAGAACGGGTGGGCTTGCCCAGTTCACTCAGCTGTAGCCTCTGGTTGTCGACTGGGTAGCGGCCTTCCACATGAAGACGGGCAATAGAACAATCGGATTTCTTCCGGCGAATAGGCGGTGGCGAAAAATGGACAGTGATGCTATCGGAGCTTAGTGGAACTACGGTTGACGGTTTGCTGCAAAATAAACTCTTAGATGGTACTGCGAGATTACATATTACTTTACCGAAAACGGTTTACAGTGCCTCACTGGTGCACATGGGCTAACATGTAACACGTCGTCCCTCTGGCGCGCTATCTGTATGACCTACTATCATCTCCAGTCTCCGTCAACCATGGACGTCTCTGGAAGAAGGCACACGAAACACCTAGGTGTTAACCGGATTCAATGCCATTGGAAGGGGGTATGAACTAATTTATTCACCGGTCTGTGGCAACCGGAAACAAGCGTCTCGCCAGCCCTGTTGGACTGATGTACTACCCCCAATCCGCCATCTTTGGTAAACCTTTGAACTGTTTTACTGCTCCAGTTGCCACTTTTTCGGAGGTGTTTTGGGCATCCAGAATGAATGGATTCCATTCAAAGGGCGTGCACACCGAAACACTACTTGTCGTAGGTCCTTGGTGAAGTACGGACTCCGTGCTGCGTTCCGCTACCTTATTGGTTAAGTTTCTTTTGAACCAAAGGCCTGAGGTGAGGCGTCTCAAGCCAACTCCATTCTTCGACCAGAGCAAACTAGAAGTAATCTGCTCCACACAACTATCAACGTTAAACTTATCGCAATCAAAGGCTTTGTCTTATGCTTCTACCATAACTTTTTACGTAAGATTTTAGCTCTCTGCCTTACTCTTGCGTCACATTGTATCACATCAAACCAATCTTATTTTCTTCTCTATTGTTGGAGGGCTCTTTACTTGGTGATCCCCAGATCTCGTTTTCAGACACATGCCAGAACCCTACCTCACTTGCAGCTCGCGGCGGAAGTCATAACCAGAATGACAATGTGCCAAACATTTAGGCGATTCCTTCGTCTGATGAACATAAGGTCATAGTTGCCTCCCAAGGCCACTTGGGCTCACCATCTGCAATGTTTGGAAACCTATATCAATCGTTCAAAAGTTCCTAAGCATATTCCGGTGATATCTGCTGTCTCACTGAAATACGGCCTTAGGACTCTTGCTCAGTGCTGCAACTTCAATCTCCGTCAGCCTCTCCAATATACACGTACAATACGTGCTTGTTTGAAAGCTGTGCGATTTACATCACTGACCAGGTCGGTGTTGGAACCACAGTAAGCACCCACGCACAGAAGATTACCTCAGATGTTACTGACTGGTTGGCGTCACTGATTGTCTTGGCATACATCCAGTTCATTTGCATCAGCAAGTATAACGTGAACTATACACCAGAGTTAATTAGGTTCCCAAGACCACTTATTGCTTCCCCGTCGGGGTTAGTAAATGTATGTTTTTCTCGCCGTAGTCCAAGCTGCCTGTAGATATTCGTTTTCACTTAACTAACAGTGAATTATCATCGACGGTAGATACATGCTCACTCATAAAAAGCCAGACCCAATCAGAGTGATTTCACGTTTCTCAAAAAAATCGATATTACAAATCGACACTGCTCGCTAACAATACAATGTGGAACAGTGTTTTCTTTCTGAAAAATGTTGGCTGCAGCACACTTACGTACTCTGTAAACCACAGTACATGGGAATGCAAATTTTACGAGCTGACTGAGTAAATTTTTTAAAACATATGTTCTGCTGGGACTACAGTTCCTAAGAAGCAGTCACACTTCCAACTAGATTGAGAGTAGGGTAAACTGTAACTTCTTGTTACGTCTAAGTTGAAGTTCCATCGTTAGGTGAGCTGCGTTCACCCGAAAGTCTCTTGTTCTTTCGGATGTAATGATGAAACAGTTTACTATACAAACAATACACACCTCAACCTGACCTACTCTAGCTGATTTCATTGGGGATTGTGGAAAAGTGGTATATGCATATTGTAAGTTCACTACACGTATGCTTGTGAGATAAGTTGTCGAGATGATTAATAAATGGACATTTGATAAATTTGTCAGTTGTAGAAAGAATGATCATCTTTACGTAAATACATTGCATAGAAATACATTTTGGTAGTTTGAGACGAAACTGAGTGAATCATATTAAACCCCCCCCGACAGAATTCTCAGACTGATGTCTGTCCATTGTATCCCTGGGCGGTAAAATAATGGACTTTAGACTGTGTGATCAAAACAGTTGCAGCAAAAGAATAATTTATGTCAAAAATACTTCACAGAAATAACTTTAAACAAGATGGCCTAGAAACACAAACGGTAGAGTCGAAATTAATCTGGATAACTAAATGGTTAGCATAAACAACAATTCCCTTCGATCCAAACGTCTTTTGGCTTTCAGAATTTCCACATCACTCAATCAAAGTACAGATTACAGTGGAAAACGTGTAGGCAAACTCTATCGGGCACATCGTACAAATTTAGATTGTTGAGTTCTATCAGTAATAAAAGTAATTTTTGAATTGAATTTTGGGGATTTGGGTTCTTTTAAGTTGAACACCACCCACACGCCATCACAGTCCTCGTATCCGGGTAGGCCTTCCGATCAGCCCACTTCGAGAGCAAACACCACGCCCGAATTTAGCCCATTTAGTGCATATCCTTGTGTGAACCAGAATTTGTACTTCCTAATCGAGATCCCAAAAACTCAATTCAAATCATCTGCACTGTTCAGTTGGTTCAATGAAGCCCTGGAGTTCGACCTAACTGAGTAGTTCTTGATCGCAGGATTGTCGATTGCAGTCAACAGGAAGATAACTTTGTCAGCGATCGAGGCGACTGAACAATCTGAACAGCAATCACACAAGGTTGTGGTTGGGTATTTAGATATAATCAAGTTACCGGCGTTGGGGTTAACACGGTAGTCTCACAAAGACAAAGGTCGGAGTCCACATTCCGGTTCGGACAAGGTTATGCACTACTGATGAACTCTACTAAGGACAAAACTCAAGTGTAGGGTTGTTTAGTTGTCCTTTGTGTAATAAGGTTAGGTTTTCTAGCTACCACTACTCAAACTACTTCATGTATGTCTTTCATTCATTCTTTCAGTTTCAACAGCGTCTGTGGCACCATTATCTTAGAAACCACCTAGTCAAGGTGGCGTGAAATATTAGGAAGCAACTTTACTGGAGTTAGTCCATTTTGATCCACCCAAACGTTTCGCAAGTAAGAATGAACTCCTTCATTTCAGTTGAACAGAGAGCAACTGATAACTGGACTGAGACACCAACGACTTTTACTTTCAGAATACTGATAACATTGTCGAGCCGCCTATGCTGCACCCTCCACTGGCGTTCTGTTCCATCCGTGCTTTCAAACGATTTATCAACACGCCTTCTATATCCCGATGCATTGCTGAACTCTGGCTTTTAACATTCAGCAGGCTGTGTGTGTGATGGAATTCTGTCGATTTACTCGAAGAAATCCGTGGTAGACGAACGACAGAGTATCGTCGAAGTGGACGCAAATGATGATCATCAAGATAACAATGATAACTTCAAATTAATTTAGGCGCTGCTAATCTGCTACAATACAACACGTCTGACAGGGACAAACTTTCATAGCTAGTCCTTGTGGGCTGGATATCTGATTCAGTCTTCCAGTGGCTTATTTTCATGGTGTCCAATTAGATCAGTGTATGACTAGTGTGCCCTACCATTGTTTATTCAATGGTTGTAAACTTGGAATGTGGGGGATGATATGTCAGTTGTGTTGCTAAATAATTTCTCGCAACGTTGGCGAACAGTGGGTAGATTACTATGGACCAGCTAATTCAACTGGAACACTGATTCCAAAACGCAATTTCAATTAAGTTTGGATTGCCGCGCACGCTGTTGTTGTTTTTCAGACTGAGTTGTGTAAAAACTTTTACAGTTGGCAAGAAAAGCGGGTAAAATTTGTGCATTCAAGTGGATGACACTGTTGGATTAAAGTCGGGGCGATACACTCAGGACTCTTCGGCAGAGTACTTGAAACTTTCGTCGAGAAAGTAATTCCTATTATTGTTATGACATTAAGCGGTAAAAATTAATCACTTTTTGCCAACTACAGTTGAGCTGTTCACAAGTGGATAATTCGAGTATATACAGGAAAAATAATCAATTTATCGGACAGGCGAAAATGCTGGAATGAGAGCCGTAATTTACTAAGCATTTTGGAGTATTATCACATGTCTCTAGTTAAACTGACTAGGTAGATCTGCGTAATGCAAATTTCAACCTACTATTGGCGAAGCAGATTGTGTTCTCCAATAAATATTCTGAAGCCATATTACAACTTGAATATTTGGAGAAGAAATTCATATTCCCAATGAATGTTTGAAATAATTATGGTCAAAATTCAGTTGAAGACGATCTAAGTTGGCCAATTCACAAATTTATGAACATTCACAAAAATTATAATTGGGTAAAGTCTATGAGTTGAAGCAGCAGAGCAATGTTTGGTAGTCGGGTTGATCAGTTGATATGCACAAAATGTTTGCCTACCTTACGCATGTAGTCACTCTAATAAGTCACACTGTTCTTGATAAACTGTAAGTAAGTCTGCTTTGAAACTGATGAAGACTTCTTAAGATGAGCCTAGAGTGTTCAAAGACCTAATACATGCGGCTGAATCTTTGGGTTTGGCGTCCGAACTCATCGGCTAGTTGAATGAATGCGATAGCACGCACAAGCAGTGTTCTCCTATCATAGCCGTCAATTTAGTCATAACCTGTGGTCGACGTCGTCTGATTAAGTTGCAGTTCATTCCAAGGCTTTATTTTTTATAGTATGTACGCTACCCTGGTATGCGAACAAGTGGTTTTTCTTGTCAGACCTTGCGTTTTTATTTGGTCAGTGAGTTATCTATTCTGTTTTTCGTAATATGCACTTGTAGGTGGTCACGTTAATTGTGCTTTTTTTCTCCATATGACTGAAGATGGCAACTATTATCAAACACGAAAAGTAAGTTCGCATCCATTTCACGAACACAAGTTTCCCGAAACACACATATGCAAATAAGATGTAACTTTCATTTTAATGATAGTCGATTATTTCAACATCATCGGTGGTTAAAGGTGGTTGTGTTTACATTCGCTATTCTTACAACTGCCGCCTTGGTCATAGTGATTAAAGACAAGATGTTACTTGATTTGGTGAGGTAGCTCTCGTGCTCAAGCGGTTTGTCTGTACAGTAGAATCTACAAGCGGGAAGGTTTTGGAGACGTACTTTGCAGTAGGAACTAGTGACATGTAACTCCTTCTAGTCAGTTATGCCTTCTTGTTTATCCAGGTTGATCAGCACGTTCTATGTAAGTGAGTTGGACGAAAGAATATCATATACATAAGCCATGTCTGGTAGCTGTGTGTTGGAAGACAAACCCACACTCACACATGGATTTTGTGGAAAGTCATCTTTGATAAAGTTTGTTCAGAGTGAAGAAGTCCCACACGACTGGAAGCGACGAATTGTGAGAAAAACGTAGCCAATTCGCCGGCATCCAAACCTCGACAGAAGAGCGATTTCCAAGAGATAGTAGGGGATTTTGGTTTTCAAATAAATTGAACATTATCCACAATTTTTCACAGCTGTCGCATTTCCATAGACTGTCCAGTCGGCCCACTTCGAAAAGAAGCACTAGACTCTAGTATCGCTCTTGTTAGAACTCGTCGGTAGTGCATATATTTGACACGGTAGGGATTAGGACTCCAGTCAGGCTTTCATGAGGCAACCGTGTTGAACAATGCGTCAATGACCTCATATTAAGCACGACTGAATCATAATTTGTTAACGCCCAGTCACATTCACTTGTCAGTAATGGTCCAATTACCCGATCGCCTCGAGTAGAGACACGGTACCTGATCTATTAACACCAATCGATGACCCCTCGGCTAGAACTTCTATCCCGGTTGAAATCGCTGAAATTATCCTGTGGAGCGGTATTTTAACCGCTGATGATTAATAAGAGATTTGATTTTCATATAAGATGCGCGCTAGAGCATTGGCCACAAGTGACTGTGGTCTGGAGTCGACATATACTAATTCAGTCATGCCTAATGTGAGATAAGTGACACAATGGTCAACACGGTTGCCTCATGAAAGTATGGCTGGAGTTCTAATCCCTACCGTGTCAAATATATGCACTACCGACGAGTTCTAACAAGAGCGATACTCGAGTCTAGTGCTTCTTTTCGAAGTGGGCCGACTGGACAGTCTATGGAAATGCGACAGCTGTGAAAAATTGTGAACATGTTCAATTTATTTGAAAAGAACGATTTGTTGGCGGACCAATCCGATGTAATTTTAGTGCACTTTATTAATATTGAAGAAGCAGTTGTTTCACCAAATCTCTCAATAATTCGTCGATTACTCAACCAGTTAGATTCCACTATGTGACGATGCCGTTGTCACGACTACCAACCAGTAATTAATTTCACTTTTTATAACACTGACAGAGTTCAGTGCATGTTTGTTCACACATTGTGAACATCATCTGTTTGCCGAGGTTAATTGCAGGTCATCCCATTACAGATGCGGGAGTTTTTGGTTGTAGTAAAATATCTCGGGACGGCAGGAATAATCAAATCTCAATGATAACAGAACACACAGTTGCTCACAAAGTTCAACGGTGCTTGTAGGTTGAGCATGTAACTTGACGGCCTCTAGAAGTTACTCTGTTCTTGTAGAGGTTAAGTGCAACAAAATGGAAAGGGCTTTTCTCCTATCAATCTGTGGCAGATGTTCAGTTTTGTCTGTGAGTAAAAGCAAGGAAAACATGGTGAATCAATAAATACTGGACCACTGATGGTTTCATGCAAAGAGCTGACAAAATTTCTCAGCGTATTCGCTACGCAGTTGAAACCTCGTTCAAGTAAGTGATCAAGAGTGAACATTCAGTAGACTGAGAAAACGGAGGAAATGGTCTTATGCGGAAAACGAATTCGTCCAAGTGATCTGGTTTGTCCTTTAAATTTGATAATAACTACTAGACTTTTGAGCCATTTTATCAATGTACTCTGTGGAAAAAATCTGAGATTGGACGATCATCATCGTTGAGGCTGCTCGGATCTGATAGGACAGAGGCTGTCGCTTATAATGTGAAATTTCACACCTTTAATAGTTGAATAACGAACTAACACAGGCGAATGACCTGTTATCATTGCTAGCGACCTAGAAACGATCGATCACTTGACTTTCGCTGAATAACACCTATTCAACCAGGGAATAATTCATCCAGACTAGCACAATTTCATCACATCCAGCTTACGGATTAGGAAAGCTCGACATTCGGCAACCGACTGAAATGTGGAATTCGGACTGACATGATAAGCTTTTTTTTACAGGAGAGTGTATGGTAGAGTGCGAGTATGGCTGTACAAGGTTGACGTACGCATTCACGTGATCCAAATCGATGGTGATCCAGCTCATTCATACACTGCTGTACAGTGAACTAAAATGAGTGAGTTGGCCTGTTCACAAATAATATACCAACAGACTTGCTGTGTTTGACCATCGTAGTCTCCGCCAATTGACCCATATTAAGTGGACTGATTGCGTGAGCAATGTGGCCGTTCGCCGGCGCGTATTCCGGAATGCTCGGGATGCGCGATCAATTGGTCAGTGAATCATGGTACACAGCTTACGTTGGCTGGGTCACGTACTCCGCATGTCATCTGATCGTTTACCGTACCGGGAATTATATGCTGAGGCCACCAACAATTGGGTGAAACCGTGTGGTGGTCAAGCAACAACGTGGTCACGAAATATGAAGACCGTGACTGTTCCATTGAGCAAAGTGGGTAGGTGTTGCCTACATGGATGGGGTCCTCGTGATCACTCGAACCACTGGTTAGAGACGTTATCCGAGATGGCGATGTGTCGCAGTCAATGGCGTACCTGTATTTATAACATTTCTAGTTCATCCTCTGAGTCTTCTGTTATTAACTTTTGACTTTCTTAGTAATGTTTTCTTCTAGGAAATTCCACGTGACTATTGAGGTGAGCGGCGCCTCGAGCCACAATACGTCTTTGTCACGCTCATGGCTGTTATGATGATGATTATGCAACTAAGCCTTCAGTAGTTTGATTCGAAAAAACCTAGAACAGAAATGCTTATTATCAGTTTGTTTTGTCCGGAATTACCTGTAGTTTCAACGATATGATGCCTTGACAAAAAATGATATTGTTTCATTTTACAACAAAAGCAGTGCCCTTTTACCAATCGGTTTAACTCAAGGTGTGTTGTGCAGTTTAACTAAACTGCGGACGATATTCAAGCCATGATATCCGATTAGGTCTGGCGGTTTCATATATGGGAGTGAATGGTTTTCGGTAGAAATCACATTGACAGTTGATTATGGGAAGTGAATGCATGTGCTCAAAAATTCAATCAATTGAAGGTGATAATAGCGATTGTTCTTTTGTAAAATCTCCATGGTTTCTTCGATATTACCTAACGGCGATAATGCATTTCGCCCAACAGATTACATATGTACATCTGGCCAATATGGGTTGGGTGCTGGACGTCGCTTTGCTTATATTTTATCATTGTGTAGAGTATCCTTCATGGAAGTTCAAGAACTTCAGTAAAATAATTCTGTTCGATATATTCACTGGTATTTCCTTCAGGCTAAATCTAAAATACTTTATCGAGATCGATCTACTTACCTTTCTGTACTGTTCTTCACTCTGTTGCGTCAAAATATATATTTGCATTAAAGCATTTGGCTTTATGCGAGTAGATTCTATGTTGCCTACTTTACTATCTCTAATGTTTGTTCATGAACAGTGGCTGACGTGCAATCTATTGTTTTGGCTTGAACAAAACACACGTTTTCCAAGTCAGACAAAATTTGTGACAAACTTGAGTTCTGTCATTAGTGAAGCTCATCTGTAATGCATATATTGTCAATTAGGCGGAAACAATAACAGTTCGGTAGTTGGTCTCCTAATCGAAAGTATTTTTCATTTGTTGGAATCGTTTGCTCAACTCTACGTCATTATTCCGGAAAGTGTTCGATGAACAAAGTGAAAGTCGTGGTTTTAATTTTAAACAGAAACACAGTGTAATATATAAGCCGGCCGTTTACACTCTGATTGTTTCTTACACTTGCAGACCAACTTTAGGGCGACAAGGAGATATGGGAGACAGCGTTCTTTCAAAACAGCGGTTCCAACAACCGTCCGGTAAAAAACCAACATAAACAAACATAAGCCGAAGGTTTGGTAAGTCACACACACGAATTACACAAACGAAAACTAAAACGGCAGCACGCTTTGTCACCTAATTCAAATTCAACCCTTACGCGCTTGTTGGTTTCGACCGCACGTTACAACAGGTAGCAGTTTCTACAGATCCTATGAAAGGGCACCTACTGATGAACCAAATACACCTATATATCTAGAATGCAGACAGTAGGCGACTGTGGGCGACAGTTATAATACGTTGCTAACAGGGCACATGTGGCCGAGACAAACTATACAAAATATTCCGTGTGCTCTTTTTCGAATTAAATAATTAAAACCTCCCTTTTGACGCCTCCTTAAGCCAACAGAAAGTTGGATACACCTCCATCAGATTGATCAAGGAGAGTTTGATTCTGATTACTCTCTTCTCGATGTAAATTGCCATCCAAATATCCTACACAGCCGTGTATGCCAGTTAAAATACTACAGAAAGATGGTTCGTGATTGGAAGTAGGACTAAAATGCTAATTGGTCGTCATGTCACGTATGTTGCACAAACTTTCCGTGATGTTTGACTTATAGACTGAGTTACTGCTTTACTGAGAGATCACGTGCCTCGTGTATGTATTTTGTTATTTAACAACTAAAGATTCAACACAACGTCAGCCTAAGAATGGATCTTTAATCTACCATCTGGATAAGGTAATTTACATACACATACGCTATTGAAAAATCTGTCTCAAACCAGAGGTGACAGCTTGCACTTAGTCTTCTGGCTGTTACCTTCTTTTATTTCTATTAGTTGTAATACATCGCATTAGTGGCAAGTGAGGTGAGTGTTTCTAGTTATCACGAATTTACAAAAACATGTTAGTGCGCAGTTTCTTCCCACATACCTAACATGACGTTTAATATAAGCTTGACGTCACTCAGGTTTTTCCAATGCCTTCGCAGTCAGATGGAAAAGTTAATAAGCCTCTTTTTTACTGAAAACTATGAATTCAAGTTTCGCTTCAATTAGGATTCATCGGCATTGAACATCCTTATCACTTGCAAGATTAGAACTGTGGCTAGTATTCGTATGAGTCAACCATGTTGTTCATCAGTCCGCTGGTCACACAATAAGTCTTGCCAAAATATCCTATCTAAAAGCACACTGCCTTCAATTGTAACGTTGAATGTATGACGTTGAATATGTCTATTGTTGTTTAACACTGACACTTTCAAATTGAAAATCTAAGAAAATACATTTTAACTAATGAGTAGTTTCGCAGGTTTGACGCTTTAGATAAGACTTAATTGTGGAAAATCAGAACTGCCGCTGAATTCGAACCAGTGACTGGGAGTGCCTGCACAAACGCAACAAGCACTCTACCAGCTAAGTTAGGAAACCAAGCTGAAAACTCGAAAATTTTATATTTGACCTCTGTTACCCACACGTCCCTCTGTCTCAGCTGGTGGATTGATTGCCGTCTGCAGACGTGCTGCCTCTGTTGATGGTTCGAACTCAGACGAAGCCCTGGTTTTTCGTAACTGGATGTTATCTAAAAATAGTCTTGTTGTGTTCACCCTATGTTTATTGTAAAGGTCTGCGGCGATAACGTTACTTTTAACACAACCACCTCTTGTTGCGTTTGGCACAAATTGGAGGTTTTGTGCATTTTTCCACCAAGCTGAGCTTGATCTATTCCTCACCGTCGCTCACATTTGAGGGAAGATCCTGCAGAAAGCTATTAGCAGCTCAATGCCTATTTTGTGGCAAAATGAAATCATTCTTGCGTCCAAAATGGAGAGTGTCGCCTATTCACCCCTGAAATATTGATCCATCGAAACGAGTCCCATATTTTTGCTCAACACATCATGACATATGACGATCTTTCCGGCGCAAGCAGTTTTCGTGTTTTTGAGAATACTGTTGTGAAACCAGGAAGCATGAGATCACTGTGTGATGGTCCTACGATATTTTCACTGTCACGCTTGCGTCTCCATTCATTACCTGTAATGATCTGCCGACTGGACGTAACGAAACGTGTTAATTTGTGAAATGTTTTATAGTTATATGGTATCTTAACAGGAAGTATTTCATGTCTAGATCACACCACTGTAAAGGTTCTCCAATCAGTAAATTGCTTAAACTATATCAGTTTGCATTCACAGTAGCCAAAATGTTGAAAACGTAATACATCTGCAGAAGATGCTTTTGTGCATCCCGACGTTCAAACACATACGGTTAGGGAGAAAAACAAACTGTGAAGTGTATGTGTTACGGATGTGAAGGCATCTCCTGTCGTCGTTCATTTGAAATCCAATTTGAATTGGTGATGTATTTAGTTATACAAAGATTTACTGGAACGAAATTGCCTTCTAATGTTAGCTCATTGGGTTTTCGCCGAAATGATTTTCAATACATGTATGAAATCTTTTTGGAATAAACTGACATGTCAAATGTATGATGGCGTAATGTAATTTAGTATGCTATTATGTCCTATTCCGCTGTATTCATCCACATAAACAACTTCCGAGTAGACGAAGTTACGAACTAGTAACAATTGTATGACTTCTTGTTCAGTGACCAAATACTGTGTGACCGGATTGATAAAGAAGTAACAAGCAGAAACAAGCAATGCACCGTAAACCTCAGGGTAAGTTAGGATATTTTTGGGCAAGATGTTTGCAACAGCCACACAATTAATTTTCTCATGGCGAGTTGTGACTTCGCAATTATGTCACACTGTGTGAACTAATTAACAGTCGCTGCAACACGGGTCAATGAGGACATTAACAATGAACAAATAACATCATAAACATGGTCAAATGTGTGTTCACACAATGTCCATAAACTTGGAGGGGAAGCACTAAAAGCATTCCACTTCAATGAATGTTTTGAGCATAATTGTGTATGCCGACCGCAAATCTGTAAACCACTTGCTCTTTAGACTAAACAACAATTTCAAACAAACCAACACATGGCAGCTGGGAGTTTCATTATTGTTAGGAATAGTTAGTCACTGAAACGGAGTTTGGAAATTTGCTGAAACTCCAAGTTTTCTCTAAACGAGTTAACACTTAGTAAGATTTTTTGGTCTTAGCTACACAACAGAACCATCTAATGATGCTTAAACTGATTTTTGTGCACTGTTTCACCATGTTCATAAGCATCTATAGAAACGCATCAATAACTGATACTGCTGGTTCACTGTCTTACAGCCGTCAGAAAAAAGTGGAACGAGTGTGATTTCGAGCGAAAGACGACAAAGCGATGAACCTGACTAGTGTAGATCGTGCCAAAAGATTGCCTAAAATTTTAACATTTACCTCATTGTTTAATGATGTAAGTTTTTGTTATAAAACATAGGAAATAATATTATTCAGACGGTTAGTCATGAGAGTTTTACGCTACACATTTTACTGTGATATGAGATTCATAGGCATAATTTAGTTTTATTTTGGAAGGTTTCGTTGCAAAAGTTAGCAGAGAGGTGATAACTTTTTCAGGTAGTTTGACTGCATGCGTTGAACAAGTTAATCTGAAGGTGTAAACAACTTTTATTGGACACAAATCAGGATGGCGTAATCGGAGTATGACTGTTTTGACTATCGACTGGATGCGTTATTTGATCTTCCGACTGTTCACACAACTACTTGTTATAAGTGATTTACGGGTGATGTTTTCTCACTAAACTGAAAACTGAAAGTCTGTTATTAGTGTCTAAAAAGACACATACAAACATTAGGTTCACCGTAGAATAAGAAACAACTTATTAAACATCATTTTTGGATGTGGTCTTTACACGAAACTCAGCGATGTGTACGTAGGAAGAACTTCTGGAATGGCCAGTGCCTCCATTACTACAGCTGAGTGCCAATCCGAATTAACTTCAACGCCAAACATTATTTGATTTTCAGAACAGAATGAGCATGCTCAAATATATAAACAAGTACAACTAAGCTGGTTACAAGATATTCCCACTGACTACATCTATATTGGGAGTGTCTTAATTGTAAATGTGCAATCGAATCAAATGCATGCTTCAGTAATATATATTGCTACAGAGAGGTATGAATACATTGTCGTCCAAAAGGCATGCTACAACAAATTTTACGACGGACCAGGAAACCAATATTACTAGCGGTTCCAATTAAGTGACAAAGTCATTTATGTTACTCCACTCAGAACTGACGCCGTCAATTAATCTGAAGTAAAACAGGCACAATGATATTTCTTCGTTCCCAATCTGTTCATCTGACTTTTTCTTTATAGTCCTATGTCAGTCACACTGTCAGGCACTAATCGAAATGCCTTCGTTAACAGTCCTATCACGGATAACCTTCCGGACAACAGAAAACATCTACTCATCCATCCTGGCCAATGTGTCTAGTTACAACAAAGGCAAGTAGGAAGAGGGCAATTTTGTCGTCAAAAACGTCCCGGATATCGTGTCGCAAAAGATTAAGCGACACATTTTATCTATAGACAAATCAGACACAATCCGATTACGGTATTCTAATTTGTGGACTGAATAAAAACTTGCTCACATTTAGGAATTATCGCGACGGTACGCACACGCTTCACCTACGAGACGAATCAATCTTATCCTAGCTACTCAACCCAATTAACGATAATCTGAGATCACAACTGCAATAAAGTTGCGTTTTTTATTTATCCGTTGTCCTTTTCCGCCTTTAATTGTTGATCAGTAACTATCATATCGATAATTAGTTTCGCGTGATTATACGAATACAAGCTCAGTTTTAATCAAAAAGAAATCGGATTGATGAAAAACATGGATCACAATAATGTGCAGTGTTTTTCCAGGAAGATATCTGTAACAACAATTATTGCCGCCGAAGAAGATCTTTTACTAACTACTGACTGACTTCGCAGTAATTATTGAAACTACAGAAACAAGCATGTCACACCATTAGGAGAACATCGTTATGAAGTTCGAAGTAGTCCACGTTCCCCAGTAAATAAAACACTATTGAAGTGACGTCCGGGTAATCAATACTGGTATAAAAGAGCGTAATCTCGCTGCCTGACAATGTATTAATATCGTCCTTATATAATAAACTTTGATTTTCACTCAGCTATGAACTATCGCCGCAAGACTTTTCGACAGTTAAGTTGAATTCCGACCCACGCCATAACAGTCGTTCGGCAAAAATTGGAAAGATGTATGGCCAGTGTTTTTTGAACGTAATCGATCTGAAACGTGACAACCCGGAAGTTATTAAGGGATTCGCCTTCGAATTGTAGCATGTGGAGCTACTAATCCAAGTGGCGCAGTTGAAGCATGAACCTGACGAAAAATGAAGAGAGCAGATCATGCTCAGTCAATTTCTTGAACTTCATAAAGCAAAAAATGAATAGATGATACTCTTTAAAATAAACCCTCCTTCACACTCCTAAAAACACACCTGGGCCTAGGTAGATGAACAGTCATAATGTTGTTCTACTCGTCGATGACTTCTAAGTTCGAATATTCATTACCAGGATGTTGTTTAAGCATGTGTAACTTGCATAAGAGTACACTACCGCACGGTGGTGTTTAATCAGATATACTAGACGGTTTAATAAAGAGAACTATTTAGGCCGGGTAGGATGTAGATTAATGTATTCTATACCGTGATGTGTGATCCATCATTATTGTGTAACGATAACGTTCGTTTCTGAACATGTCATCAACAGAAGTCAGTAGGTAGTTTACTTACATTTGGAAAAAGCTATAATTCCTTAGGTTCTCAGGAGGGCCAGGTGTCAGTCATGACAGTATGATCATTTTCATAGAATTCCTAAATGACTTTATTCCCTTCAACGTGTTGCACCTGTGTCAAATTTATTCCAACACCCCAAATACATTCACTCCAAGGAAGTAACACTTCCAACAAAAACCACTATCTGGAAATTGTCCTTGGGAAATAATAGTTTTAGGGCGAAACATGCATTGCTGACGGTAAACATGAGAGAATTTGTGTTGATGGATTGTATTACGGTGTCGTGGTTGCTGCGAAAGCTAGACGTACACAAAAATACACAACTTTGGTTTAAATGATAACATTTTATCTGTGAACTTGCTGGAGTAAAATTCATTAAATTTTGACAAAAAATACGTGGAAACTGATAGTGATTAAGCTTGTGTCCAACGACGCAGAACAGAAATAGGCAATGTAAACCTAGTGTTCTAAATAAATGGACTGATATTTTTTTGCTGTGAAGAAACTAAACACAAGGTCTGAAGATAAATGTAATGAAACTTTAAAATGCAGGTCTTTCAAATGCTTAAGTGTTAAATTGGATGTTTGCACACTTGTTCTGGCGACCACAGTTAATCCTTATATTCACATTCTCAGAGTAGTATATATACAAATAACCGTATGACGGCACATACAGTTCACTTGCCACTGCTCACACTTCAAGCCAACACCACAGCCCACCAGGTCCAACTAGCCGCTGCCTAGTTAAATTGGTCACGAAGCCCCATTGTGGAAAACAAACCTGGCTCTCAGTTTCCACTTTAGTAGTGTTGTGACCGCAGGATACGCTTGGCCAGAGAATTCGTTTATTGAGCAAACTCCTGCATAGTTCATGTCAAAAAGCAAACCACAAACATGTACACTCATCTGCACGTCAAACATGCACTCACATACATCGGGTGGTAGGACGTTGTCATTCCCTTTGGTGCAACCTCTGCCATAGTGCGTATACACTATTTCGATAGTCTATTCTTGTCCATCATCTTCCAGGCGTTCGGAGCTTGCTCTTTTGTTCCTGAATGCTGCCTGTGGGTAATATACTACTCGTGAGTAGTATACTACTCACAACGAAACTGCCTGTCGTACAACAGTAGTACAATTGGCTTTTCCTATCATTCTGTCATGTTATGGGGACCAAATAGAGAGATTACTATGCGATTGTTGAGTGACTTTGCTAGAGGTCATATTTTTAAAATCTGTCAACTTCGACGGGTTCCATGAGCTAATCTGTTTACTTCTGTTTGCCAGGGGTCCATCTTTTAATGTAAGGAAGTAAACCGTGACCTCTAAATGACGGAATCTTGTTGCGAACAGTTAACTTTGCTGGAGAAGCCGACTATCTGTCGTTAGTAATCAGTGACTGGATAGTTTAAATATAACGGAAACTGACAGCTTGTTGTGATTTAAACAAAGTATTCTTAACTTGAAGCTAATTATAATTGCCCATTTCAAAAACAAAACAATTCTGTTTTGTTACAGTTGGGATAACAACATCCAAAGACACATTTTACTTGAAAGTTCAGTCTTGAAATGCTCGTAGAGAGAAAGGCGGCTACCACACTATATCGAAATCTCATTACGCTACGAGATTATGCACTGTATTGACATGAGCCTGCGAACTCCCATTTACTATATCGTATTGCTTGTATTAATACTGATTTCACTAAAGGATCATCTGCATTGGATGACCAAACAAAAAAAATACTGTTCGTGTGAAAATGTACGTGTTGAGCTACCAGAAACAAAAACAGAAAGCCACGGTCTTTCCATGGTTGTTGTGTGATGACATCAAGTTTAGTCCATAACGAGCCAGGTAATCCAATTCAGACATGGCGCTCTGGTTCTCCGACCATTCACCGTGATTCTTTAAACCTGTTCGGAAAGCATTCTCTAGCTGTTAGATTTCTCAGCTTTCTATTAGCATAGTACATACTGTGAGTTCAAAAACATTAGTTTACTACTGCGAGTATCTTGGTAACTTCTAGTCTCATCACCTACAATTCCAGGTTGGAAACATTTAGAGTTACACAATCCGCGCTCGTTACACACAAGGCACTGTTTAAGTGTTCGAAAGTCGTTATGTTTCCAAGTGTGATTTCGGTTAAAACATAAGTCGGAGAATCTCACTCGACTAATATTCTCTGTTGATTTCACTAAACTCATAGGGGAAACCAAGCCGTCAAAACGCTCGTTTGAGAAGTTTAAGGATGTCACAGTGTTCAGATATATATTTCTTACTTGAGCTCTTTACAAAATACGCATAATTAGATAAAGCTTATTGCTCAAGGCGCATTTTTCATCATCTGAACAGAAGATTAAGTCCGTGCAGTGAATCAAAAGCCACCCATTTCATAATTGCGCAGATGCTGTGCCCCAAGATAAGTTACGGTGTGGATATGTTCAGTTTTGCCGACTATAAGCGCTCACAAAATCACATGACCATATGCAGATTATCAGTAAGGAATCTGTGCCTTAGTGTGTGTAAGAGCAGCAAAAATCTCTTTTACAATTCAGCCTCTTTACTGGGCTCTCCCCAAGTGTTCCTTCACGTCTTCCTGTAGGCTTTGATTTACGGACACCCGTTCTCAACTTTCCCCTGTTATTTTTCTAAACAAATCTGGTGTCCTTATTCCTGAAATTAAATACAAAGGGTACTTATTTGTATTTTTTTCCTTTAACACTGATTATGACCGATTGTTGGCATTTCCATGGTGACTAATTCTACCAGTACTTTTTGACTTGAGCACATTCAGTTAGTTATTTTTCAGCTGCTAAAGATATAAGTACGTAAAAACCGTGAGTTTCAGCTCTTGAGGTGGACAAAACATATTATTTATATCACGACTTGATTTGGTCTGTCTTTGAGTGACAAATAGTACAATAATGCGTTTGGTCATACTTTGAAGAGGAAAGCCAACAAGATGGGTGAGGCTCTTCAAACTGACTATGTCAATGATGTCCACAGTATAATGAATTGAAATAGTCCTGGCAAACAGTTTAATGTGAAGGGACTTGAATTGCGTATTGTGTATATAGCATCAGAAGTCAACCGGGCATTAACTGATCGAGGACAACCTCTCATCGAGTATTAAGGCTAACATCAATTAAACTTAACAGAAGCCCAGAAAACGTTTACAGCCGACAGGTTTCCGAGTTTCAACCGTTACTTTGACAGAAGGGCAAGTGTTCGTCAAACGAATGGAAGTCATAATCCTAGGAGATGGGAATGGTTTCAATAATGTTGAATTTTGACTGACGGATTTAACACTGGCACGACTATAGGAGTGACTCACTTTTGCGAAGTCGGTACTTGTGTGAAAGTTGCCTATTGACGGCATGTGCTACCTTCTGTTTTCAAAGGAAATGAGAATTTGTGATTCAATAACGGAAATAACACGCGTAATCTTGTGCACCTAGAATTTCACGTCCACTATTACTGTTAATCTGCTTAACAACCCCAGGACCTTTAGCGTTCAGCGACGGCACTCGTGTACGGCATACTTCTAAAATGCCAAATATGCATCCTATACGGTACAACATTAATCCAACAGTTTGACTTACACGCTTTCTGGAGCTGAACTCAGTTGCAATCTTTGGAATATGCCGGCTATGAACAGGTGTAAGATGACATAATAACGCATGGAAACTGCAGCTGGTGGCCCCCATCCAGGAAACCTGCGTGGAGGCCATGCAATCTCATTGGTATCCTTTGAGGGGGATGCATAGTAGTTTTCAAGAAAACAAGGACTACGTTTCATTTCACAGCAGCATAACCCAGTTTAAATTGAAGTGGTCGTGTAATTTTAAAGCAAAATAATTTTAAATTATTCCAATGAGTCAAATTTTATAAACCGCGTCGAAGTATACAAACTTTTCTAATACATGGATTCACAAAAGATAACCGTCTATTCATGTAATTAAAGGAAATACCTGATAATTCTGAACTCGAAGTAATACCACGGCGGGTAAAGTTACGATTAGGTGCTTTGCAATCCACTACCGAAGGTCAGTCTGCCGTGTTCATTTATTATCCTGTACAAGAAGGCTGAAATGAACGAGCTGAAAAACTTTCTGTTTTGTTTCACTTTTTCATTATATTCATGTTCAACATTTAATTGATTCAGTCAAACAAAAGTTACTCGCTGTGCTCCTCGGAACATTTGAACCATGGTGGTAAGAACACTGTCTGTCAAAGTCATCTTGCTGTCAGTGCCACTCAGGGTGAACAAAATGTATGATAATTTCACATGGGAATGAGATAGCTAACCGATCATATATGCTACGACAGCATACGTAGATTAAACATAATAAGTGTTCATCAGTCGATACTAACAGATGACTCAGAAAATGATTCGGATCTTTTCGTTCGTTATAATTGTAAGTAGTAATCACTCAGTGATAAACACATACAGTTAATTTAAGTATGAAGGTTCGAGTTAAGCTACATTGAAGACGGTCATCAGATCTGCCTATTTGTAATACACGTGATTGGCTGACCGGTTTTTAATGAGTTCATTAATTTAACAGATAAACTGTTAGCTCGACGGTGCACACTCTATCATCCTTTAAAGTTTGATTTACAATAGAAAAAAAGAATCCTAGCAATGAGCTGGAGAAAGGTAATGCCGTTGAAAAATTTTCAAGTTTGATATTGTCGGTTGCAGCTCACTGAGTGTGTCAGATTAATGAACGTTCATGACTCTGTGGTATCATGCATAGTAGCACACACAATGTTTTGGGCATTAAATGTTTGTTTACTGCAACTGAAAGATAGAAAATATTTTTGGAGAAGGTTAGTCGATAAGCCTGCTGAAATCAGTTCCAATAATATAACGCGTTTGCCGGAATTTGCGCTTCATATTCCTTATTGAAAAACTGGAAGCTAAACGAGGGTGTCTGAGACCGTGTCATTTAGAATCAAACGGCGATAGAATCACGTTTACCCTGACTTTCTATAATAATCAGTAGTGTGTACGTTATGCTATACTACGTGTTTTACATAATGAGGTCTACGACTACTATTTAATTCTGGCCTTTATGCTAGATGAAGTTACAGTTCAGCACGAAGACATCCGTATTTTTCTTAAGACTCTCCCAGCAGCTCCTCGCACACTGGCAGCGGTTGTGAGAACTTAACGTTGATCTCCTCACACAGGTGGGGCGACATACCAAAATTTGTCAACCTCATTTTGCTGGTTTTTCCGGCAAAAGTATTGTAAAGCTTGTAGCTAAATGATGAAGAAATGGTAGAATTGCCGTCTGAATAGTTCAGTATTTTTTCATTAACATCGCTGATACGTTTTGCGACAAGATTTCCATTTTCGAAACCATCATTGCTGGTGAACTAGTTTTTGTGTTTATCACTTTCAGAGGATGTTACCATGTTGAGTAAAACATGTGAAGTAAATCCTCATAAGTTCCTACCACTTTACAGATCACGGATGAAAAGGTGTTACTCGATGGTTCATAGTATCATAGGGAAAATGAACATTGTATTACGTAAACTGTCTAATGATAATAGACGCTGAATCTTTACTCATCATAGGAAAGCTGCCTCTGTACGGTCATACAAACCGTTGTAGACAGGCCAGCTGGTCATGTGTAAAATTAAGTCATAATTCCCTCCTCGAGAATATTAACGGAATGCTTGATAGAACGTTAATAAAGTATCCACGCATAATATGTGTTATTACGAAAATCAATCTTGGAATATTTCGACAGGATGACCTCCCCATTTTAGTTCACATTAGTTTTGATCGTGAAAGTTTTGTGAAGTAGAAGTTCATGAAGATTGTCGTGGTACTTGATTGAATGGTTGTGTTGTTATCGCTCATGAGAACACACAACGGCCACTTCCTTACAGTTAATCTTCACAGTAAACATCCCATTTCATCTATCCCCAAAAATAGCGAATATTCGTTCGTGGAAGTCTATGCCATTACGATTGTCAACTTACAGAACAGAAATGTGAACAAATAACGGATAACAAAGGATTATTATATCAGCTGTGTTGATTGCAATTGTCTGTAAACTGTAGGCTGTGTCGTTCAAAATAGATACAAAGTCTATTTTTCTGCGCCGAAAGCTGAGTTCTCTTGTCCTGTTCATCCTCTGTACTGTCTTCGTCTAAACTATTAGATGTTCATTTCTCTACTCAGAAAATCTCTGACGTTGAAAATGAATCAATACAGGACAGCGCACTTGGACAGTTTTGTCGTTTGGTTGCCAGAGTTACGGTCGTGGTTTAATGAGTTCTTTGGTTAATGTTGGCTAGTCTTTATCTTTTGTTACAAGACTAATGTGAAGCTACTTCCGTTTGAGTTCATCCTCTAGTGCTTGATTGGCAATGTGTATGTTGCATAATTGCCTATCACATCAGTACAATTAGCCTCTTCCCGATTTGGTTCACTGAACCAACTGATGCAAAACCAACCTGATCGGGGAAGTGAAAGACGGATCTCGGGTTTGAATGTAGCATGACAATGAAACCTATCATCACTCACAAAAACAGCTGACACAAAACGCATCATTCCCAGTACACCTTGAAAACCTGCACTTACAGTGGCACTAGTCGGTTTACTTAGGTTGTAACACAGTGAGGAAGAGACCTTCTCAAAAAAGAGGGTTATAAATGACCAACTCTATGTTACTTTTAAACATGCCAACTTAAGTTATATTTAAAGATCATTCAGACTTCTGACCGTCGCACCATTGTCTTCCTTACTCTGCGGGAATTCCTGTGAAGCCTTCTCCTTCTCTAACTTTCAGTTCCCTGCCATCTCGAAAGCTCATCATTATGGCAACCATCTATTTGTGAGTTTCACTACTCTTTGTCTTATTTACGTTCTTTTCCCCATTTTTGTTTGATCTTGGTATATCACGCACCACTTGCGTATGTCCGTCCGTGCTAATGTGATCTCATCGTGGATAAGTGACCACTGCTATTCATTTACTTTCGTTAAACTTACCATTCTAACTTACTTACTATGATTTCTATTCACAGTCTGTAAATTGTTCACATCCCTCCATGATAGCGATTCATATTGCGGCTGCGAATTTTTGAGTCAACCATGTTGACTACTGCACCATCGACCCCACATTTTTCAGACTCAACATTCACTTTTGTTTTGTTTTTATCTGTTTGTTAAGAGAAAGTATAGCTCGTTTGCCGCAGGGTTTCTACAATTGGTAATCTTTTCTTAAGTCATGTCCCCTATCACTTATTCACTATGCAGCATTAACAGCTCACTTACAGTTATATACACAACTAGGTATTTATTTAAAAAAATCAGTTATTCCAAATCAAGTTGACTGTCTTCACAGTTTAACACATCCAATTACTCGTTTTGTGAGGTAGGAAACCAAACATTCTTGTCAACAACGCGTGTATGTTGAGTTCATTGCTGCATATTAATGTGTTTTCTCCACAAGACTGACATTTTACTAAAGCAACAATGTCAGCTGCCACGTCTACTAACCCAAAAGACTGATCTATCCCGTCGCCACTAAACATGAAATTCAGAATAAGAAATGATGCACAGATAAAGCACTAATAACACGGCCGAATATTACGATATTCAACAAACGTTGGTTATTCAAGCAATGCCGTTTACAGACGATGATATTTTATATAATGGCTGAAAACCATTCGGAGCGGTGTCTGACCGAAATGGCTTGCAGTTCCTAATATAATTGGCAAGAAAAGTTTGTCCTCTTCCGTCAAGGAAGGAATTTACTCGGTTGAACACTTTTGAGGTGTTGAATTTGACACAATCAGTTTCAAGGTTGCCAGAAAAATGGGTGATTCGATAAAATGTGTGATCACTTTAGATGGACTACGTATCATTTTTGACAAACAAATAACTGTGCGAAGACATTGCTATACAACCTGTTGATCAATAACGAATGATGGATGCCTTTGGAGGGTTCCAGAAAACAAATATGCCACATTTCAATCAAACTCACAAATTCGGCATCAGAGTCAGGACGTCTGTCGGCTCCGTAAAAACACGAGTCTACGATATGGGACCACATTGGCATACTCATGCATCCCCGTGGACATGTGATCTTAATTGATCTGATGATGTAGTTCTGAAAAGGATGGGCAACCTGTACGAAAAAAGAAGACATAAGAACACAATTCTTCTACTGTGAGAATAGAAATGGCGATTGTTCCACAGAAACCACTCCCTAAATATCTTCATGGATTACTATAGAGGAGTTATGTATATGTATCACTTAGAAACCAAATGGAGTGGCAAAGTGTCAAAATGTGATGAGAAAGAAAGGTAATGTGTAAGAGGAAGAACGGGAAGGAAGTAGAAGGTCGACAGATAGCTTTCAACGGTGCACACGGCACGAGCGTCTTTGACTTTGGAGAAAACAGAATTCCCCAAACAAAGGTGTTTATTACCTTTTGGACTTTGACAAGGGAAAATGAAACATTAAACTTCACTAGGCCATTTAAACATAGTAGTCAGAAGACACAAATTACGGCCTGAATTCATTTCACACATCCTCGTCAGTCGTAAACATGTGACTAGCATGAAAACAAAACCAACAAGATTTAAATGAAACGATTAAAAGTGCGAATCGGGCTGGATCTTGATTGATACTCACGGCTAAACCCGCGGTAAGCAAAAACTGACAGTCAGTTATTTTTGTGCACATGGAACTCGCTGTCAACGGCTGATCAACAATGTTTCAATTTACTTGAGAATTTGTGCGCTGTGAGCGTTCCTCAAAACCTTAAACGAATATGTGCTATTGACACTGTGACCTGTGTCATTAGTGAAAGGCAATATCGTATGTTAAATCATGTACGCAAAAGACTCCACACCGTATTGATTGCCTAAAACCCGCCGATCGAGTATTTCTGTGTAGCCTATTTCAGCGACGAACGACCCTCACATACCATGAGATAGCAAGTTGATCTTCAAACATTTTAAAACCTTCTTGACAAAAGCTCTGTGTACATATGTTGAATGAAACCTTTGAATAGATACCATATATTGAAAATAGAAATAGCGCCAGAGACACGATGTGTTCTATTGCTGCTAATACTTTAGTTACAAACGTGCCACCACCCGAAACGATACATTTTATATGAGACTTGTTTGTATTCACCTTCTTCTATCTTCCAGTCCCTGTTAACTGTCTGAAACGTTCACTTCTACTGTGCATGGGAAATGTGGGATTCTATTTTTCGGGTAAGGGCTTTTAATAGATAGATGGTACAGACATGGGGAGCCTACTCGACCCTGTTGTAGCCGATATGTGTTCATGGCCAAAGTTGAACAGTCACTACTTCCACCTGTGAATAAACTGAGACTCTACAAACGATATATCGATGGCATGTTCTTGATTGTACAAGACAAGAAACATCATCATCATAACAACCATGAACCTGACCAAAAGGTACGGTGGCTCGGGCCGCCGCTCACCTCAACGGTCACGTGAAATATCCTAGAAGAAAACGCGACTAAGAAGTTTGAAAATTACTAAAAGAAGACTAAGTGGATGAACTAGAAATGTTATAAATAAAGGTACGCCATTGACTGCGACACATCGCCATCTCGGATAGCGTCTCTAGCCAGTGGTTTGAGTGATCACGAGGACCCCACTCAGGTAGGCAACACCTACCCACTTTGCTCAATGGAGCAGTCAAGGTCTTCATATTTCGTGATCACGTTGTTGCTTGACCACCACACGGTTTCACCCAATTGTTGGTGGCCTCGGCATATAACGCCCGGTACAGTGAACGGTCAGATGGCATACGGAGTACGTGACCCAGCCAACGTAAGCTGTGTACCATGATTCATTGACCAATTGATCACGCATCCCAAGCGTTCCCATGTACGCGCCGGCGAACGGCCACATTGCTCACGCAATCAGTCCACTTAATATGGGCCAATTGGCGGAGACAACGATGGTCAAACACAGCAAGTCTGTTGATATCTTCTTTACGAACAGGCCACTTTTCCGAACCATAAAGCCAAATGGAACGCACACAGGCATTATATACCCTTCTTTTCAGCGACAACCAGCCGTCTATCCGACACCACAGATGACGCAGTTTGGCAAAGGCAACTCATGCCTTTGCTATCCTCGCTGATATCTCATCAGCAATAGTACAGGCTGACGAGATCGTGCTATTCAAGTATGTGAAATTGTTGACAGTCTCAAGCGAATTACCTGCAGTAAAGAAAGTAGGAGTGGAAATGCCCCAGTTTTGAAGCAACATTTCGCAATTTGAAGGTGCTAAGCGCATTCTATACAAACCAGCTCGGTTGCTCAACCTGTCCAGCATGGTCTGCATATTTTCGGCAGACGAGCTAAGTTAGACAGTGTCGTCCGCATACTCCACATCGGCCAATCTAGCGCCAGGAAGTAGCTCAACCCCAAGCCCACTGTAATCTCGAAGTGCACCCACCAGCATGTCGTCCATGACAAAATTGAACAGGAAGGGGGAAATCGGACACCCCCGACGAACACCACTAGAAGTGTTGAACGCCCGAGACAGTTGTCCGTAAACTCTCACCCTGCTTGCAGAGTGAGCATACAGTTATCTCAAGACAGGAAACAAATAGAAAGAACGATTCAAGCTTTTAATTCAGTCCATCCAAATCTCACTCGCAGCTGGGTACGAAAGTGAGAACAGTTTGCTTTCTTAGACGTCCTGGTTAGATGCCGTTCAAATAAACCTATCGAACGTTCAGTGGACCGTAAACCAACATGGACGGGACAATACATGAACGTCATGGGTTTTGCGCCTGTTGTATACAAAATATCACTAGTAAGTACAACGTTTCATAGGGTATCTAGAATATGCTCCAAGGATAGGTTATAAGCTGAACAAACAGTGTTGTATAAAACGCTTCGTGTTAACAATTTCCTAGAACGTTTCATCCGGAAATGGAGTAAACTTACTCCTGCGGAAAAGGCAATTGTGGAAGTACCTAAAAAAGCCGTCAACATCAAACTCCCCTTCACAGGTGAGTTTAATAAACACCTTGGAAAAGATGATAGGTGCAGCAACGAAATTTGTGTATAATGCAGCAAAATTTGTCTTGCTCTCAGAAACGAATAGGTTACCCGTTCCTCTGATCAAAAGGCAAATATCTGTTTTCTACAAACCGCTGCATCTAACAATTTTCTAACAGTTATGGAAACTTAAACTGAAGTAACATAAACGATACTTAAAACCAGGGTCAGAGAGTATATCCCAAAGTAGCTGAGAGTTGTGTTGACTCATCTGCCAATAAGCGTTACTCAGCTTGGAAGAAACGCTTCTTCATTCACTGTAAGGCTTTTATGGATCACGGGTCACAGGGTCAATAGCACATATTCGTTTAAGGTTTTGAGGAACGCTCACAGCGCACAAATTCTCAAGTAAATTGAAACATTGTTGATCAGCCGTTGACAGCGAGTTCCATGTGCACAAAAATAACTGACTGTCAGTTTTTGCTTACCGCGGGTTTAGCCGTGAGTATCAATCAAGATCCAGCCCGATTCGCACTTTTAATCGTTTCATTTAAATCTTGTTGGTTTTGTTTTCATGCTAGTCACATGTTTACGACTGACGAGGATGTGTGAAATGAATTCAGACCGTAATTTGTGTCTTCTGACTAACTTATTTAAATTCTTGAGTTTTACACGAAGTACGTGGACCGTTGTAGGTTACGGACGTAGTGAGTCAAACCTCACTCATTAGGAACGACTTTATGGTTGCAGATTTTCTGAAGCATAGCACTTCGTCCTTTGTCTAAGTCAAAGCTCCCATTTTTAAAGGAGCGCGAGGCAATTCGTTTTAGTTGAGTGTCTCATGATGTTTCAGCAACTGATCTCAAGGAGGCTTCTATTTCCGAGGTCCGAAAAACGTCCACAAACCAGTGAGTGCAGAGAGAGCTGAGAGGCGTACTTAGTGACCAGCTGAAAATGCTCAGCCTAGTGTCTTGAGCTCCGTTGCAGGTTACTAAAAGGCCTACCACTGACCTTGTATTTCAATTCGTACACACTTGGCTTCCTGCTACCAGCTGTTCAGACGGGATGGAAAAACCTTCGAGAGTTCCCAGCAGCAAACGTTTGTTGCACCTTTACGGATAGTTCTTTCTAACAGGTCCTGCAATCCTCTCGTGGCTGCTTTCGGATTTTCTTGCTGGCCGATATGTACAAACCACTGGACGGAACACATCGGCAAGTGTCAGTACCTTCCAGTAATCGCAAAATGATCAAGCGTTTCGCAGCCGGAAGGGCGGCATTACTACACGCAATAATATCACTTTCTTGCTTTGCATGTCGTACATGTATCCAATGTGCCTCATTGTCGTTTGGGGACCGGGAAGCTAGGTTAGTGACCGTCGCATTTGTTAAGCCTTGGATGCTTTTATCTCTTTTAGCAGTTTTTATCAAAGCGCAGAGCAAACTAGGCCCATAACAGAATCGACATCCACGCAGTCGCTCCATTTTGAATTGTAGCTTTTCAAATAACCATAACACCGGATATATGGTCAATTAGTGTCCACGATTGACTCAGCGATGGAGGTCGCCAGTTGGCACACTGACGACTAGGTCACTGAAGATTAGTACTCGCTAGAAGCAGGCGGTTATCAACACAGATCTAAAAGAACCACCCACGATTGTCTTTCTGATAAGTACCGTAAGAGTGTAGGCCACTTGGGTAACGATCGTCAGCGCTTATCCTACCTACGTGAGAGCTGTAGTCTCCAGCCAGCAATACAATATCGGTGCGCCGCTCGGTGGGCAGTGCTTTAGTAGGCTAGTGAAGAAACCAACCCTCACTCTTTTTGCACTAAAATGTGTGGGGGCTTACTCCACAACGGCAACCAGGCAGGGTTTATGATAGGTGCCTCGCGATTTTCGAACTGTACATTCTAGTCTGATAGCGCAAAGGCAGCTGCTGACGGGCTTCCAGACAAGCAACGCCTTCTTTACACATGGCCTTTAAGTGGTCCTAACACCAGCTTGGCCAGTGGCTTGAGTTGCAGGGTCTCCAAAGAAGCGCGCACTGTACATGTGTAGTAAAGCGGCTGACAGAGCTTGAAGTTTTAGAACTGTGTTGGAGTCCTGAATTCGTGTTTCAGCGGGACAGCAGATATCGGTGGTGAGAGTCGCCGTAGTAGATGCAAAGGCTGCCTGGCGACCTGTTTACGTATATATTTGAACAAAGTACTTGGCAATTTTAAGTGAAGTTCGCGGAGCGGATAGGAGTTTGTGTGCTTCAGGTAAAGAAGCATTGGTGTTTGACATACTGTTATGCTGGGTGTGACTTACATCACAAACAGCAAGTGAGATAAGATTCTGATATGTCTGAAAACGGAATTGTGGATCACCCAAAGAAAGTTATTTAACAAAACTGGGAAAACTGATGTAAATACTAAATGTTAAATTGGAGTGATTCAACATCCTGTTATTCCTTGTAGTCAGAGGGACGTCCAGGGGTGAAACAAATCGTCCGACTCCAGTTATGAAATGAAATTCATCGCCGGGTCTGAACGGCTGAACTCCTTTAGCATATCGGCTACGTCGACCAACGAAATTCTGATGGCGAATACACCATCAACACGCCACCGATGGAAAACTAACTAACCATCATGATAGAGCTGATTACCGTTCTTTCAAATATGTCTATGAAAATAACTGCCAGCCATGGTCCTACTGATTAACCTCTTGCAACTAGTATGTCTACAGAAGTCACTGTTGGAACTATACTCTACAATGAAGGTGCATCTTTCACCTACTCTGTTGGTAAGGTGTTCGAAATGTTACTGTCAATAAACTTACACAAATAATGTACTATTTCCACCTGTAGCATATTAGTGAACAGGGAGGATACGCCAAGAGAATATCAATCACGAGTGCAATTGTACGTAATCTGACTGACAGCGATTATCAAGTCAACATAGATCGACCGTTCACCGTTATCCATAAGATTCAACCGAAGCAGTCAAAATTCGTTAGCCACCGAACCATGGCCATTACTTAGGCCATCGCCACTCAATTACGTAACCTAACCTTGTGTGTGCAGAAAAAGTCCGTTCAGTCGCTTTAACTACTTTGACCATTATTTGATTCACCTGATCGATACGCAGGCAGTTAGTGTCCAATTGGTGTTCTCGAACATAAACGTGATATAGTGCGAATTTTGACCGGAACCAAGCTTCGCACTTCAGCATGTTTAATTTGATTGTGTTGTTTTGAAATTGCAGGAGTTTGTTGAAGTCTTAACTAAAGCAGCTTTTTGCCACACTTCGTGTTTCATGATTAAAATAAGCTTGAAGTTGATAGTTTTATGGGACAAAACAATTTCGGTGGCCCGGAACGATGGCCTGGGTTGATCTACCCGAGGCCATTATTGCGTCACTAAGCTTATGTAGCAGATTGGCCGACAATCGTGTACGCACCGCACTCTAATGGTACTACTGCTCATTGCATGCAGTTAACCATTCGGCCAGAGAACCTAGTTTGTGTTGCAATTCTGCTACCGCCTAGATGGCTGTTATGTAATCGGAAACCAGGGGCACCCCCAGGATGCGTTCAGCTAGCCTACCTGTTTACCTGATGACTGGGTACAAACGTGATACAAACGTGATCTACTTACACGGGAATTTTTTCCATTGTATTGACATCAGTACACGAGGACAGGAGTCATGAAGACGACGTTTTGAAGGAAAATGCGAAGCGTCACTGCGTATGGAAACAGGACTAATTTTACTACGGTGCGATAGTTCAAATGCACAGTCTTTTGCGAGTGTGACAATGGATATTCGAACTTATTAAGCAAGATCTGTGGATACATCAATTTACAGACAATGTTTCTGTATAAGGGTGGCCAACTAGTTGCGTAGAAAAGCCTGATTTGACGGAGTACGCTGGAAAGTGTTCAGCGAAACAGTAAGAAATTAGGTACGGAGCTAGGAATCGTAAAAAAGAGCAAACAAAAACCAGTATACAGTTTGCGTTTTCTTTTGCCGTCACGTTTTCTCTTTTTTCCCTGCGACCTATTTTTTTCTGTAAACAAACTAAATTGAAAATTGTTTCTGTTGATATTTTGATCGCATAGAAAAAGTAGAAAAGTTTATTTAGCTTTCAGAAAACTTACTATGGAACGAGTAAATTTATAGTTTTTCCGATCACTGTTTCAAGCAGAATTGGTGCATCAGTCTATTTTTAATGCCAATTGGAGGGTAAGCATGACAGTGAAGTCATACTTCAGTCATCGACAGCTGACAAGTATCAGTACAATAGGCAGTGTAGACATTTGAATAGAATTAAATACTACCTTGTCAAAGTAAAGAAGATAGTCAGTCATGGCAGTCTCACCAGTTCAGAAGGTTGGTGTGGTATTAACCATAGGAAAAGAACGGTAAATATTATCATTGACCTTTCCCATAAGAAGTGATTCAGAAATAAAGTCAAGGAATCCATTGCCACATCCCCCTCAACTGTATGCCAAGAACGAAAATAGCAATTACAGTATTAGAAGTTAAATAAAGTAACAGATACTGTTATGTTGATTTTGGGATGTACCCTAAACATGTTTGTAGATACATCGGTGGCATTAAGTTCTTAGCAGAAATGATGAGAGTTTAATGTGGGCTTTAGAATAAGTGTCAGATGGAGAAAGTGTGTATCGGCGTACGCACCAACGATAAAGGTTGCCCGTCGATAAAAAGGACAACCACAATTCTTGGGACGAGTGAGCTGTGTCAGCTTTGACGTGCAAACAATGGAGCACTTTCAGTTCTTCTTTCGTCTTTTTCCCATTTTCAAGAGGTCGTAGTGTTTAGCTAGCTAAGACCTTAGTGTTTGTTTTGTCTAGTTAGACGGAGTGGTTTAATGGTTGAAACTGACCATCATATAGTCATTATCCCGATCCTGCCGGATGTCTATGAGGAATATCAACTTATCGAAGATACAGATGCCATCGTCAAAGTGGCGGTCACTTAGAAATGGATCTAGTGACTAGTTTGAGCTACAACTCCTTGCAGACTGAAAAAACTTGCCTGACCAACGTAAAGCACGTTCTTGGCTATTTTTCGACATTAAATATTGCTGCAAATATCTTCTACTGAGAATCGTTCGTGTATTTTGGGGAGCGACTAGTGTCAACTTGATACTACTAGTCAAAACTTGTGATGGTCTTGTGTAGTTGCAAAGGTCCTACTTCTAACCATTCAGCAAATTTATCATTATATAGAAACCTCCACATAAGCCCGCAGACTGATGTATATCATATGTTCGTGGTAACTCTCCAACATTGAGCACATCTAGTACGTAAAATTGTGGATTGTCGGTTACATGTTTTATATTAGAGTTAATTTGAAAACTAGGTTTGATACATCAACAGTCTATTCAAAATGTCTACCGGTAATCACCTTTCAAGTTTACTGGTATAAAAACGTTACATGGATGACGTTCAGATTATAATGACACATCTATACTCTCCACGAGAGCCTGGTTTACATAAAACCGAACGAATTTACATGCATTGCTGTCTAATGAGTAGTAGCGCATCATTTACATAAGATAAAACAATCTGTATTATTCGAAATCCAACAGCGTGAACGTCTGCTGATGAGTCTATCAATCAGTGGACCATCCTTCGGTTCTGATTAATTTTTGGTAAACTACTAATCATCAGTTCCTCTACTTTCATATAAAGCCGTGTTTATTTTTTAAGTGGAGTTTATATCGTATGTTACACTCAATGTCACATCCGGTTTCACCTCTTTTTAATTGGTTGCAATTCTTTAGCTTGTATTTCTAGATTTCCATGTTTTTGCAAGACTGTTTCGATAAAGAGTTGGCCACAGTTTTTCATTACAAGGTGTTCTGCTTCTTCTTATCATTTGCCATAGTATGGAAACTAACTGATTTTACAGATGTGGAATACCAATACATTCTACTACGAATGCTCAGTTATTTGAAGAGAAGCATAAACGGTGACCCGCTGTCAAGAAAGATACGCCACATAAGCTTAATTTGATATTTCTGAAAAACTTGGTTTCTGCTAAGCTTTTATAAAAGTCATTGTTTCATCTCGTTGCAGAGATTTCACAACCACAATTTAGTCCAGTTAATGTAATTTTTATAAAATCCTGAAGGCAATTAACGTGTAACAGACTACTTGTCTTACGCGTATACCCACATGACTACCTGTTAATTGAGACCTGGGTGCAAACTTAGCACCTCTGTATTGTAATATGAAACGCCTCAGTTTTTCATTACTTTGAATCACACTACGTGGGTGTGGACAGTGAATTTCCTTCGTGCAACTTATTTGTTAACGGTAACACTAATTTTACTAGCAAAGCCCTTCACTTTTCAAGCTGTTATAATCTAATGGGTTTTTGAGATTTCTTTGTTTGTCTATTCCATGTAGGCGATTCCTATTGCTATTTTATAACGGAATTGACAAGAGCGGAGTAGTCGATAACTAAAGCGAGGACTGAATTGATTAAAGAAAGTTAGTAAGAACAAGGAAAAACTGGCATATTTTTTGAGAAACTGATAGTTTTGGCAAACACTCGAACGGGAATGTTTAATCAGTTACCTATACTGCAATTCCATTGCATGATATATAGCTGTTGTATGCTTGAAGGCTACCGGAGATAAGCGGAAACGTTTTTGCGTTCTGAAAGATGCATATATAAACTTTGTGGACTAATTTTTACTGATAATGTTTTAGGATTTTCAGAAATATTTGTCTGATACATATCTATGAATATCGTGTTGATACACTAACTAGCAAATATACTTTTAGATTAAGCATATTCTTTCTAATAGGCTTAACAAATAACGGAGGAACAAACATTCTCCAAAATAGCTTACTGGTTATGCTATTCGCCTTATAATCACAAGCCATTTATGGTGTTTCACGATTAAAAAATTTTGGTTGAGTCATTGATCGTGTGAAATATGTCGGCCATGGAGCATAACGGTAAGGTCAGAGATGTTCTACCGAAAGATAAAGGCTTCTAGATAACCTTGAATCACTGGGTTCCGTTTAATAACCTCATCAATACGAAAGGAAGACATGCTGCAATACGTTAAGGTTTCGTTTACTCTCATCATTCGCAAATGTAAGACATGCGATTTATATGTGACACAAACAGAGATAGACAGGGTATGGACATGCATACAGTCAAATCACGTATAACGTTCTCATTACCACGGCAATCCCATGGGCTGCCTTCATCAGTTTTGTGCACACAGCGCCGGCTGGTGAGCTCTGATCAACATGGCTTCGCTAAAAGCCAGTGACTTCGGGTTCTGTTGATATAACAATATTTTGAATGATTTGTTTAGGTCAACCTGGTGACCTGTCTTCATGAGCTTTCTGGCAATCGATGATGCAGAGTTTCGAGTAATGGATTTACCGGTTTCAGATTGTTGTGTCATGAGCTGTTTTAACCAGTTCGGGATGTGTTTCGCCACTTGTTGAGATAGCTGTCAGTCTGTTCTGCCTATGTAAACGTCGATGCAACTGCAAGTGAAATGATAAACTACGTGAGACACGGAATGATCAGGCAGACTGCATTTGCGAATGTGTATAACGGATCCTTTGATGGTTCGAACCAAGCGTAATTGGGCAGCTGCATATGTACGAGATAGGGCACACGGCAGTTTGTGCTTGATGTCATTTGCCAGGTGATCATCTTTAAATCGCAGAAACAGAAATATATACTTCTTATAAGCTTTTTGCACTGGTTCATTCCATTTGTTCATCATACCGTGAATGTCTATCAACTTTTCAGGATATCCATTTGCTAGCAACGTTTTTCTCAGCATTTTTTGTTCCATCTGCAGCTCATCATGGTCGCAGTATTACGCACTACAATTCACGTATGATAGATAATCGGAAGTTGATTTACGCAGGTGTTTAATGAAATCTTCAGATCTAGTCATAATTATTCAGTCGACATTTTTCATTTTCCGCAGTAGACAGACAAATGGAGCTAGACTTTTATTGACCAAAGGTTGTTTGATAGTGGTTAGCAAAAACAGAAGAATTCCATCCATTCATATGATCATTTACTATGTAGTTATTCTACCAAACAACATGGCTAGGTAGTTCTGTCATTCTGCTTCATTAAGTCAGCAGGCCTTAGACAGATTGGTTAAAGAACACAACCGGGAGGTTACTGATGATTAATTAGGATTTGCTGTTCATAGGCTTGCATCCGTGGGGTCTGCAGGTAGCAGAGTAAACAAACTTTCTGAACGGAGCGTGCTTTAGTGCGGACAACATTTGCCTCGTACTAAAGTATACAACAAGTGCCGAATAATGCTCACGTTTTTGGTTTGTTTTGAGTTGTACAGTTAATTTTATCGACCGCGGACACAAAACATTGTAGTATATAGGATTCAGATGGGCTGTCAAATCACAATGAAATTACCAAGCGCGATATGTTGATCTATATCTATTGGCTTTTTGTACACATAACACAGGCTAGCAGTTTTGACAGTTACTGTACCGCTCTCGAAAGTTGTGCGTTAAAGTAACCGCCGATTTGTTCTTCCAGTGAAACTTTTATTACAACTAAAATTAGATGAATTCAAGTCAAGCAAAAAAAGAATTGGGGTACTGAAGTTCACCCGTGTTAGGTTGTAACAAACGTTGCTGTAGGGGCAACATTATACACTACAATTCATTTATGACGTCCATTTTGGACATTCTGCGGTACATTTTAGGGATACCAACTACATATTCATCTCTCCTTTTAACTTCGAAAGTGAAAACAAACAAAAAATTTGGCAGTTTTTAATCCGCCTTCCTTTCACTTGACAAATATACGTCACTTGATTCATACTTCTCTGTGAAGAATCTAAACAGTTTCTAATTGACATAAATGAGACGAATTGTCCCAAACAATATTCCACATAATTGGGGTGGTTTAGTGAATGGCATTCTTTGTCCCTATTCTTAATTGAGAGCTAGTTTAGTTTTATTTGGATTTCAGTTTCACTTAGTTGGTATGGTTTCTCATTAACACTTATTATGGGCTTAAACGTATAGCTTATTTTGATAACTGAAATATCCATTCTTGCATAAAAATTGTGAACTCGTGATACAAAACTTATTTTCTACTGGAACGTTATAAACACCTCAAAATGAGGGCAGGCTCCAACAATGTTTACCAGCTTTTATGAGTGACCGGTGAATGTCAAATAATTCCTTCACCTTATCCGCATTAATTATTAAACAGATTAAAATCGTCATTATTTTTTCAATGAACTTTTGAAGGTGGATTGTTTCACACGCTTTAGTGAAAAATAAAATTTTAATCCTTCTCATAAACATTCTATCTCATCATTTTTGAGGATGCCCAACAGAAACTGTTTGGATGGTGGAAAATCGTTCTAGTCCATTGAACCTGTTTGCAGGAACCATTTCCTGAGAAATGTGCTTCCTCCATTTGCGAAGTTTCTTCGTAGGAGAAAGAGAGAATTTTAACGACATAAAACGCGACCAAATTGAGGATAACCAGTTAAGAAAACCAGCTGTACTTAATAATGAATCCAGAAATATTTAGGGAGTCAGCATCAATACACTTTGCTCACCAAGACTATTCTCACTGTATCAAGCTAAGGTAGACCGTGTGGAAGGACCTGCTACATGGATTAATCATTCTTTGCACTCTGCTTCGGCTGTTTATTGAACGAAGTCATCTGAACAACAACAATTAGTAAAGTAGCTCGAACTCAGGAATACCATTGAAACAATAAGCAGAAACTGTCGGAAGCGATGTGCACAACTCAATTATTCCAAATTACAGAGTTTTTACAGGTCCAATGATGGAAGCTATCGACAAAGAAATGCTTAAATGTTGCCGCATCAGTAAGGTTACGTTTTCAGATGTATAGTGTTGCTGTTTTCTAATTATCAGTAGCTGTGCCGTCGTCGTAAAAGAAGTTTGAACGTTGTTGTTTGATCACAGTCGTATCATCACGATTGATGGACTTGAAATTATGACACGTTGCATATGGTAAACGGTTGATCTGGATGTTGCGATTACCGCACGTGACTGAGTTCCCATGAAGCGAACCTGGTACACCACATGTTAAAGTAGACAATACAACTATTTTTAAGCAATTCGGTCTACCCGGGATTTGAGAATGAACAAACTAGTCCGGTTCACGTTATCAAACATTCGTTTTTGTCTGAAAATAAGGTGAAATGCGTCTACGATGTTTTCAGATTATCATAAGTTAAATATAAGTTGAATGTTGGAATTCCGATGCATGAACTGCACATCAACGAGGCAATACTACACTACTGCCTACTATGGTCCGTGCTGACTATGTTACTAAATGAATCCGACTAATTTTCATCACTTTGTCCTCTTAATACATGATAAGTTTTAATTTTAGAACTCTCGTTTGGCATTTTCAGTGTCACAAGATTCAAAATATAATATTCAGCCAAACGTCCTCATGCGTTCGTGAGAAGTATATTTACATTTGCCTGGGATCACAACTGAACAGAATTGCTTATATTTCCTAGGTAAATTTTTAGTAGGGTTGGTTTAGTACACAGTCAAACATACCACCAAATTTCCGAACAACAGTCTAAATAAAACCTATGAGAAAAAACTCACTGCACGCTTAATAAGGGAACAACATCATGCCTACTCAGTCAAATCTCAGGCTAATTTTTAAGTCTGGGTTACACCGGCTTCGGCGTTTCAAAGTTTTGTGGAAAGAGGGTTTGTAATCACTTTTAAGTCGTTACTGATTTGTCCAGCAATCGATATGTACGTGGCCGTATGTGGTGAAAAAACTGATCCGTTTCTGATTTGAAAGGTTTGTCCCTTCCAAAAGAACACCAGATGTAACTCAGTCTTATGGAGGTAAGTAAGCTACAGTGTGTCATTTTACAAAGGCCACAACGATAACAGCGCTAACTCATCTCCTGCAAAGTAAGGTTTTTCCTTTTAATCCGAGAAAAACTGCGTTGTTCTGCAAAGTATAGAAGGCATATCGTATTTTGAAATAACGTGCTCTTTCGTTTAAAAAAACCGCCCAATTTATCCTACTCTCAGTAAACTTCGAAACTATTTGGTTAACTACTATTAAAAGCGGGTTCTCTGGAAAAACCAACCACATGATTTTCAAAATAGTGCATATTATTAAAACCTTATTGAATACATTTGACAGTTGGTTGATTGGTCATGCGATATCAATTACTGTCTTATGTCAGTTCGTTTTAATATTTCTGAACGTGCTCTGCTGAACTGAACAATGATCAATTCACACGCATCCATTTTCCACCACGACGGACTGTCATACGTTAGCGATAGACAGCAAATTAATCAAGATTGGAACACCTCCAAATTTATTAATCATAAAAATGCCACGTAACCTACGGGTACAAAATGTCATCCACTCATTATCTCCGTAACTGAAGGTATTACTCAATAACACATTGAAAACTATTCAAATCATGTTTTGATCTTCTTGAAACGACAAAAAAGCTGAATTGTTCGTGATCTATTTGCATGTTTACCCGTTTGATCAGACAAAGTTCATACCCAGTAAATCAGGTGAAAATTCCTGACTAACAGGACGTTGACAATAAACGATTGTCACATGAGCGAGTAAAAAGAGATCAAAGTTCTGGGAAGTTCATCCCTAATGACAAATAGACGCTAAGAGAGAAGATTAACAATCTCACTTGAAAGACATGAAGGCAGATTCTACGGACCAAAGTTTTAAAAAACAGTGAATATAATGGCAATAACAAACAGATACGCGGTAGATATTTCAACAAGTGTTTGAACGGAATTGGCACTCAAGAACTAGCCGTAGTCTAGTTTATATTCGTTTGCATGTGTCATTTTGTATAAGTCACAGTAGGAATTTCTTTAACCTAGTTAGGTTCGATGTGGAGGTGTGTTAGTGGCAAGCTTCTAAGAATCAAGTGATTTAACTTGACAGAATCTTAAAAAATTCCAAAGTTCCTACTAACAAATTTGTTAAAGGTTTTATTGTTATTTTTTAAGGCACCTGCCAATTGAGGTTATTTAAAACATGAATGAGCAAATAAATGTGAACCAAGTCACAGAGTAATGGATACTGCTTTGCAGATTACAGCTGATGGGCTGGTTGGGCTGTAGTCCCTGTCTAAATCAAACTGAGACAACACGTGTCAGCATACCAACAAACATGTCGGCTAAGTTCAACTCATCCTTTATAAACAAACAATTTAACGTAAGCTCAAACCTCTCGACGGAATCATGCCAAAAATGGGCATTCTTTTTCTAAAGCATAGTGGAAAGGAAAGGTCTCAACAGATGATTTTGAATGAGAAACGTCTATTTAGCAGGAGTGAACCTGACGCAGCTGTACTTTATGTTTGTCATCGGTTAATACTAAAATTGCGTTATAATACGTTCGTAACATTTTGATGTATATAAACAACTTGAACGCAGATTTTAAAAAAAGAAACAGTTATTTTTAATATAACAGTATCAAAGGCTATGAGAAATGTTTCCAATGTATGTTAGTATGTGGTACAACCATTCTAACGAAAAGAATGGAGGGAAATGGTTCAAAAATAAAAGAAAAAACTAGTATTGTCTTTTTGCATATTATTTTAAAAGTTCAATAGCTAAACAATGCTAGGAAAAAAGTCGTTCTTCATAATAACAATGAAGAATAGTTAGGTTTGTCTCATTATTACATACCAAGCGGAAGAAGAAGTTACACCATCCTCAATTCCTTAATTTACACTAGATTATCATTTTGTAAACCATGTTACAATATCCACAACGTTAACTGTTGACATTGATCTTTGGAGGCAGCTTTCAGGGCAATCAGCTGCGATTACGAATGAAATCGTGTCTGCTGTTTTTTTCACTAAAATAAATATATGTTCATTTATTTCATGTATGTTGGCTGCCCACATTGGGTACAACCTTAAAATAGTCAAGATGTAAATTGCCCCGGTCCCATCATCTGTTGGTGCTCAAGCAAGCGTGGGGAAGCAATACAAGTAGCATGTAACCTTCGGTCTTTCTTGCAATCGTTTATTGTTCCCAGAACGTATACTTTGTGTGATTCCTACCTCGCTACAGAAGAACCGCATTATGGTGAATTTGGTTAGCACAAGCTTGTTATTTTGGATTATTGCCTGCGGAAAGTGTTCCTAATTATCCAAGACTCAGTTTATTCTAAAGGCTTTGCATTAAATTCTCACTGTCTGTTGTTAACTAAGTAACATCCATTATCTTCTTCATGTTAGGATTAATTTCACTGGTCGACAATAGGGAAGAACGACCTCAGTTTTGAGAAACATCCTAATCTTACATGACGCACTCGACAGTCAAGACGATCAGCAAGGTATGAAATGCATATTTTACTCTTTGTTATTTCATCTGTATCTGCCAGCTGTAAAATCCGTTTCAGAACTAGTCGTTCCTTTCTGAGGTAAGATTTAGCAGTTTTTCTAACGACTTTGCTGTTTTGCATGAAATTGCAGCACCTTCATTTGTCTGGTGTATTGTTAATGTCGTTGAGTTCATGGACTGTGCGTCATTTAACCAATACGCTTTGAGCTGTTTGTACAAGCTTGACACCCAATTTTTGCTGACGAATCCTTTGTTATGGTCACCCCTTACGATACTGTCCAAGCTGTACGATTCATTTATGACCTGTTTTCTCAATTGCAAGCTGAACACACTTCAGACAGACGTGAATGCACTGAGTAAATTATTCTGACACTATATCCAAGGTTATTAAGTAATTTAATGTTTTTGGTCGTTCCTCTTAAATCGCCCAAAAAACGATCATTTCCAATCGTTTCATCCTTAAATGGATTTAATTAGAGCACTGAGGTGTACAGAATCGTTAAAAGTGATTTGTACAGAATATATAACAGTTATGGAATTCCGTTTATGAACTATCAGTCAACATTAGGGGTAATACAATAAGCCCGGACAACCTAATCAAAAATCCAGACATAGCTGTGGTTTTCAGCCATTTTTTCGAAAACTCCTAACCACTGAAGAATTGCAGCTGAATCTGCCGATCACTGGTTTAAAAGGAAACAGAACAACTACGTAACCTGCTACACAAATTTATTTATGGCTGACGACGAACGTCCAGAATGAACAGTACGTCTTAGCTAAAGCTGATGATTATTGAAGATGAACGCATCTCTTTGTGAACTATTGTAGTACTACGTAAAGCCAGCTCGTGAGGTTTTGATGGCAGCCACAGCTTTTGATCTTTACTTGGAAGAGGACTTACAAATATATGCAGTGCTTTTTCACCCTTGTCATGAAGAAGTTATATTGCGTGTCCTTTTCAGTACTACATACAAATATTTAATCACGTTTTGTTTGATCTTTTTTGTTTCACTATGGTTTCAGACAGATAATTCCTACTGATATTTTGTTCGTCATGATATGTTCTGCAGAAAATTTCCAGCATTTATTTTCATCACAAATTGTTTTCACACTACAAACTCTTCACTAACACAAAACTAACGTCTATAATTTCGTAGTGCCGGGATGTGAGTGAATGTCCCGTAGCATTCAGTGTACCATTATCTGTTTTTCTTTTACAATTTTCAACCAGTTTAAAAAAAATTGTTGCATGAAAGTGATCATTTGTTCTGATTTCAGTCAGTTTATTAGTAAAGTGTTTGCCATTTAATTCGGTGAATTAACATTCTTGCAGATGTGCGATACATTCACATTAATGAGTTATTTCAGACATCGGTCCCTTTGATAGCGAGTGGTGGGTCGTAAAACGTGGTGACTTGCTTACGACTTTTGCTATCAACCTGATATATCCCTATATCTGAAAAACACAGGGGAAATTTCAGCAGGATCACTCAGCTTGTCAATAGTGACTACAATCTTGCTGTACCAAACGGTTCAAGTCTATCTGACTGTTGTCTACCAAGGGTGTTTAAACAGTACTCTATCGTAAAGCAATGAAAAACCTATTTCTAATAAGATTCACATGACAGCAACTTTACTCAGATCTCTTACATAAGCAGTCCGTTCGTGCAATATCCAATGTGGATGTGTAAATAATAAGTAGGTTCCATGAAGAAGTTTATGTCTAATCGTTCCTTCAGTGTGCACCTTCATTGGTTTGACTAAAATGAAACGTTTCATTAAGGCAGTTGAGGTGATGTTTCCACAAGCCGTCCAGTTGCTCCCCACTCCAAATAGTAGATTTGATTGATTTCTTGAAGCTTTCTGCACGCACTTTTTCCATGCAGAGACCGTTTTGGACAATCAACCTGTCAATTATCTTGTAGAAAACTATAAGACTTAATTGCTTACAACTCGCCTGTACGGCTGGATGCAGTTAGTTGCTAACTTGCATTATCTGAAGACATGGGAATTAAACGGTTTACACAATATTTCAAAATACACTCTCTGAAGTTAACGCTAATCGGCTGGTTTTGTTTTCATTCATAGGATAGAGATTAAATGAACGGCATCCAGACAGAATGTGAAATAGTTATACATTGAGCACAATAATGCTTCGTTCAAAAGTGTGGTTAATAGAAATGATGGTGGAGCAGGTGAGAGCTTTTGTCAGCAACTCAAAGGATTGTCGGTTCGATGAACCCATTCAAACTATTTCTACATGGTGAATCCAAACAGGAAAGAAGACAGTCACATGGTGTGTGGTGATCGAGTGAAAATTACTGAATGCAGGCTTACCTCAATAGGTCATTAATGACAAAAAAATTAAAAGGATGCAACCTAGAGATTATACAGTTCACGCAGGTTACGATAATCAAATGGTTTGTTTCATTGTAGGTGGTCAAAAGTAGTTGATGTGACTACCACAATATTCTAAATTAAAAGTGTCTGGAAAGCAAAAATATTGCAGAGTTGCCTTGAAATGTTGGAGCGCGATAGGAGCCACGACGATGTTTGTAATACGACAGAGCCAAAAATCAGGTGGAAGAGTCGTGTTGTATAGTCAAGCGATCGCACAGACAATGAGAACAGTGGCCTGGCGCGAACAATCTTGTATTGTGATGCAAGGTCACTTTACTAAGTTTAAACAGTATGCGAGAAGTGAAGCAAAAGTGCTGTTGTGCAAAAGTGACTTACCATTAGTTAGCAAATGTAGAGGAAACTCTACAAGCATCTGCTTAGGGGTATGCATTACAAATGAACAAAATGATTCATGGTCCTTGTATCAATGGCTGATATATTTGATAAAACTCACATGCCGAACTAGTCCTAACCTCTCATTCTATTGTACCTGTGAATCATGTATCGTGAACGTTCCTGATCAACAGTCACGTTTTGCTAAAGGGAAAGTAAACGAAATCCAGAAGTAAAAATGTGATTATACTTACCTCCACTCTGATATCACATCTCATCGATAGCAAAATGCTGAGTTGGGTTTGTAATGAGTTGAGATTCCGTACATTCAGCAGCTAATTAATCAAATTTGAACAAGTTTGCCGTCCACACTATTTGCGGCAATTGAGTGCTGCTGACTATCAGCACCGTTCTACATACTCCACTTAATTTTAAAAGAAGTCGTGAACAACTAACAACTGGCTGGCTACTATTACGAAGGTTTTCATATACCACTCGTGCAGTAGGTTATTTGATAAGGGGTTGCCGCGTACGAACAGTGGCAACGATCACCATAGCAGTTGTGTGCATTCCGCGAAATTCAATTAACAAACAGATGCCTCTTATGTTACCGCAAGCTGTTGACAGTTAGTTCGCAAATACGTTTCTGAAGTTGGTAAGCGGATTGGTTATAACTGAAATGCAATTAATGACTAGAATCCAATAAGCAAATTGTCACCAACAGGCAACCACGTATGACTAACTCTCCCGACTAGAATTCACTCATCGAATTAGGAGTACCGGCAAAGAATGTAAACGTCTATTTGTCGAGAGGTAAAGCGAACTCAAGTTAGAAAAACACGGTCAGCCTAGAAAATAAACACAAACCGTCGGTTGCGGACGTCTTTTCCGCCTTATGCAGAAGCGTTCAGGAACAAATTCAATGAATGCATATGCGTAGCTAACAAGAAAGAAAGACAAGTTAGGTGACATGTATCAAATCGTGAGAGTAAAAGTATACGTTTCGCAAATAATGTGCTTCTTTCAAATGGCTAGCTTCATGTGTCATCGTAGATGTGGTTGACCCGAAGTAAATACTACAAGAGAAACGGGTGCATTCTGAGGTCAGTGAAACCTAATTATTTACACTTCAGTACACTATGAATGAGCTCAATGATTTTTCACTATCCTTACTCTCCGGGTAGCCATACTCGCCTTGCATCTGGATTAAACCCGGGCACCTAATATTTGCCCAACCGCTGGCAAAAGGGCACGAGAATGCAGGAACTGATTGGGTCGTTAAACGTTGTACATGGCACGGCGTTTGTAGGGTGGGATAGTCTGGACAGGTCAACAGGGATTTGTCTCATGCAACTGGGCTGAAAGACTCCATCTGTGAAGTGCACACTGTCCGGCATTTTACAAACTCTGGTAACGGTGTTCGACCGTGATATACTGTCTAGCCTTGTGTCAGGTTGGCAAACTGTGGACTGCCCACCACATTCTGATAGAGCATTGTTGACAATCATAGTATCAGGAACACAAGTCAATGGCTAGGCGCGTTGGACTACGCCTATGGACTGTGCAGGCCTGTCACTGTAGGGAAGTGGTTAAAAATTATGATGAAACGGTTACCGGTTAGAGTATATCGTTCAGTCGATCTATTTGAAACTAAAAGGAGAACCAACGATATACAAAATAGTAGGGTGTGCAAAGATAGTGTACTGCTTAGGTACGACTGTGTACGTGTTGCACACGCATGTAGATTTTCACGCATGGTAACCTAAAGCGGAAGTGAAGAAATATGACATTAAAACTAGTGGTTACAATGATTGACAGAGGGATGGTTCATGGTTTTACACCCATCACTTTACTGATGAAGCGTTTTACAACAGGCTCCAAAATAAGTATTTATTCGCAATTGACGAAGCAAAACCTCACAATAATACGGTCTTGTGAGTGAGTTGATGTCTGGTCAGACTGACCTGGTGACCAGTGTCAACCGACCATCTGTGCTAACGAAACTTACGTCGTGGATAACGCTCAAATTGGCAGTATGAGCAATCCTTCGAATATGGTCACTAATTTATTTGGGTCGATCCAGGCATAAACCCTATCACTATATTGGTACTCTGTGAGTAGACGTCTCTGTGTTCCCTTCTTGCTGGTCGGGATTAACGTTACCTATTGATATAGCAATGTATCATTCACTATTACACATAAGGCTTGAAGCATTTAGATCGGCAAAACCAAATTACCGACTCAACGCGTATTTCTCGTCAAGACTTAATATCTAAATGATGTTGGATTTTACGAAGACTTGACGATAAGTCAGGTGTATTTTCATCTGTTAACCATAAGATAACCTAGGGTTACTGTTAGGTTGTTCTTAAATGCACCTGTAGATGACACCGTGATTTTATTATCGCAAGGCTTCAGAGGGATGTGGTGGAACCATCTACATAACCATACTATGGTTGTTTCAGAATGAAGCTAAAATTGTGTAACATCATCTATTCCGAAATCAAACAAATTCAAGTGAGACATAGTAAAGGACGTTGTACGAAATGTGAAACAATGCAGAAACACTGTAATCATCACCGAACCAGTTCCACATTGTCACCATCAACAACTGAAGACAACTAGTATTTTAATATCTCCACCGTTTTGTGACCGTACATAGTACGAACAGTTGTGATGAAAAGATCCGTGTACGTCCGTATTAATGAACTGTCAATGAATTGCGCACCCGCAACATTATATCTTCGTACGTACATAGGTTACACCAAGCATAGACTCGTCCGTGTTTGAAATCATGGAACAAAAATAACGGAAATGTTCCCAACATAGATTACTCATGTTTAGAGTTGAGGCTGTTATTCATCAGTTTAAAGTCCTTGAAGAAATTCGGTCGATAACAGCGCGTTAATTGTCCTCTTCGTAATCATCTAAAACCTATAAATTAGACAATGTTTTCCGGTTATATTCATTCTGTACATACAAAACCAAACAACAAAAGCGTATTCTACCTGATTCTTGTTGAATCACATTAAACACATCTGACCGCTTCATTGTATCATTGAAATGTTTCGTATGTTATAGAGGTGATAATCAGGAGTTTAGCGACGAACATTCTGTTAAAATTTACACGTGCATGTTCCAGCTGATGCAACTATATTTGGTTGGAAATATCGCGATAATGCCCCCAAGGTAACATAATAAATCGTCTCCAGATGGTTTGTTTTCTTCTCATCTCTCTGATAATCATTCCGATAGCAGTGTTAACAGTATAGATGTATAAATTCCTACGCTGATTCTGTAACATTAAACTACACATCTTTCGTGGTTCGAGATTGGAATTGGAAAATGCCATCATCATAACGCACAAGGTTCCGTGCTCATACACAGCAGACAGACTGACTTAATGTCCTAGTGGCCATCTGTAAGTGCACAGCTTAGGGACTGAAAAAGTGAGGTAGCATTCTATCTGACTTCTTCGAGGTGAAATAGAAAAAAGAAGTGTTGGGTTTCTGCATCTTTTGTTAACTACATTATTCTGGTAGATATCACATTGCAATTGTATTGAAAAACTAGAAGGAAAAAGGTCAGCAAGTGATAAAGAACCACCAATGGCTGCGAAGACAGTTATGGTAGATAATTATACCGCATACATATGTATCAACCTTGAAGTGTTATAAATTGCCTTTCCGCAGGTTATGTGTGTTTGCTTCAACGTATGGTTTTTTTAGTTCTGATGGCGTAAACTGTACATCAGTGGTTATTTATTTTGTGTGTGTATTTTTGGGTAGGTCACAAACTTTTCTCAAACAAATAAACTAATGTGAGAAATATGAGGCCTCTATGTTTATCACGATATCACGATAAAACATTATTCATCATCTTAACGTAATTGACAAAAGTGTTATTTGGTCTTACATTTTCAGATTTTGTTCTCCCTGTTCATGGGGACAAGCAGCCACTTCACTTCGTCTTGGACCTAATCTTTCGATATTTTAAATTGTACACAAAACTTTGGCCACAACAGATTGCCTTAATCGATACGCCATCTGTAAGGACCAAGGCAAACGGAAAGCAAAGAGAAACCAGTTGTCACTAGGAATCTATGTTTTCTATTGAATTGTTAAGTTATCAAAATCTATGTCTGATACCACTTTCAGAACTTCTCCGTTTGTATGGGAAAACCTTTGGTAGTAGATAACTTCGTGGTTCATGAACAGTGTGAGATAATTTTGATTGTTCGTGCAATGAGCATCCCTAGCGACAAACGCTATGATCAAAACTATTGGACCTTTACAATGTCATACTTGGTGACTAACACCGTAATGAGAGTGTAAACATCGGTGACCGAAAGGCAAATGGATGGTGTCAGCCTTACCAGTGATAGATCGGATTTACAAAGTTAAATAAAGGGTTCAGGTTGAAGTTTATATGCTGCTGTGGTCTACAATTTTGAGAGGTAAACTATATACACATAGTTTTTGGTGGCACCCATTGGCATGGGTAACAAGGTGCATTCAAATACCACCGAAACTTCCGTCAACAGTACTCATACTTACACGGACCGTACTGATGAGGGCCAAATAGATGACTGCTAGGTTTACAAATGGACCCCACAAATGTTCTACCAAACTTCAAGCATTCGAGGTTTATCACAGTTAAAAGACTTTGTTGGTCATCTCGTGATGAGTATCTGCTGAATAACGTCAAGCAAGTGCAATAATGAATGAGAATAAACGTGCATTCAAAGTAGTTAATCCGAGGAGAATAGTCCACGGACAAGACACCGTAATACTCAGCAAATCCAGTTTGACGCAATTGGTAAGTAAATGTTGGTCAAATGGGAAGAAGGCGATACAAGTAAACATGTTAACGGCAGTTACCACCTACTTGCTGTAGATTTCGTCACGCACACCCTGCCTTCTGAAGACGCGGCAACTTAATTTTCGAGATATAAGCGAGTTTTTTACCAAGGAATTCGGGTATCCATGTTCATTTACGCCTAGTTTGTTGATTATCAGCTTAATCCTGATACTAACCCAGTAATCATCACTTTTTATAGAAACTGCACCGATATTTTATGGTCAGCTTTGTGAACCTCGGAAATACCAGAAGACAGTAGCTTCTTGATTAGCCTAGGTAATTCAGATTTCGACTGCAATTTTTATTATCATCGTGGCCTTGATATTTTCATCGTTTTATTGGCACTCTGTTTGTCTAAACTGATATAGTCTTCGCACCATTTGTCATAGCTCTCGTGTTTATCTGTTTTTGCTAATTCCTTGTCGTGTATTCTGTTCCCATTACTTATCGTACCTGATTACGTTAACCGGTTGCTGTCGTAAGGAAGTATTATCATCGATCGTCCGTGTTCGTGTACCATATCACAACGACATACACAAGATCTATCAGTATAGATGGATCAAATATATCCGATGTTTTTCGCCGATTCGTTTGTCGCGTGACTGTTCAGAACACCGTATACTGCCAGAAATACTTACACTAGTACCATTTCAAATGTACCGGCCTCAAGGAGGACCGGTCGATTTTGCCCACTTCCTCGACACTTTCATTCGGCTGTATTAGCCGACCTCGCAGAGGAAGTTGTAGCTTCTCCAGTCCCATAACCGTCCAGCTACCCGCCAATGACAGTGAGCGAAAACACGACATGTTTAAGTGTTGCGGCATGGTATCTGAGAATGTCGATGCGGTGCACAAGGCCGCTGTAGAAATAGAGTGAACAGAAACACAGAGGACTTTGTTTGAAATAATGTTAAGACTTAATTCACTGAATAAGTACATAGCGTTCATCTTTCCCAGACTGACGACTTCTCTAAAGGTGGTGATACTGTCTACTGCTCACAACGAGAAAGCCATCAGAAACCTGAAGGACAGAAACTCCAGGAGAGGAAGGTTGCGTTGTGCCGATAGATTCCGACCACATTCTATCCATGTGAGCATGCCAATGCAGTGTTAAACCCTTCCTTCTCACAAGATTTAATGAACCCATTTACCACAGACTTCGTTCCAAAGCCACAAAGGGGTCATTCGCACTTCTTGTAAGGTCACTCGGGAAGCTGAGTACATGGGATATACTTGACGGAACAATGGACATGATGGCGTCCGAAGCTTGTTTAAAGGGAGTTTTTTTCGTTGCTTTCTACAAGATTTAGAGAAGCGCTTCCAGATTGCCTGGAGAAAATTACACATTGGAACTAATCAGAAGCTCTAGGTCAAAGTAAAGGTCATACATTCCGCTCTTAACTGAGTGCAGCAACCCCTGTGGTTCAACCAAAACGCTTCTGTCTGGAGTAAAACTGGTTATTCTCACACCACTAAATGATCAACTACCTTCAAAACGACGTTGGCCCGAAGTAGTGACCCACAACAATGCAGCAAACTACCACTCTTCTTCCCTATCTCCAGCCTCATCCCAAGAAGGGCCTACCAGGAACAACTTTATTTTCAAGTTTCGTAACACCATGAACCTGCTGGCATCCCAGAATACTCACGCTCGGATTGTTCCAAATGCATTTTCTCCTGGTGGGTTGGAATCTCTTTTTACCAGGCACTCTTCCAACTTAAAATATCATCTAAATATTTATGCGTGTCAAACTGTCAATCACTCTTCAGCAGAGTGGAAGACGGAAGCGGTTAGAAAGTCGTCAGTCTTGAACCAGTGGTAGCGGATGAAGCCACCTACAGGGATTGTCACATACGCTGTGATGAAGCGGTCGTCACCGGCCGAGAAGCCTCGAAAAACACAGTCACCATCCGTAAATTCCTTCTCGAAGCTAGGACTCCTTCTTCAGACTATACTTCATGTTATTCTGTCTTTTTTGAACTCAGTCAAATGATAAAGTAGCCCTCAAGTGTATGTACAATAACCGCCAAATACAAACGAGAAACCCGTTAACACAGACCAGGTACAGAGAAGCATTCTGCTGGTAGCTTGAGAAAATACGAATTTCCCATGCAAACATAGGCTCTACTAGAAAAAAAGAAACCCACAGTACTTTCTCCAGGGCTACTTGATAAGAGAACTCGTTCTAACCCTCAAGTGGTTTCTGAATTATTCAGGGAGTAGTATATAGCTGTCAACAATGTTGTTTCGCTGGAATGAAATCCAGTTGTACCGCGATAAGACTTTCAAAATCTACTCCCGATAGCTGACTTCTCCGTATTCGATATTCATTTTCTCTTTCCTGAGGTCATTTCTTACAGTACAACGAAACCAGCCGCGATTTCTTTTCGGATCCTCAAAGAACACGTTGGTTTGGCGACGACTCTCCATAATTTATTTAACCAGACACTTCGGACCGGCATTCTTCCGCAGTCTTGGAAAGGAGCCACTGTCACAATCACGTTCAAGGTAGGCAAACGACATTCTTCCGAATCTTATTCAAGATAATGAGGCATTTATTAAAACCTGCCAACCTTAAACATTTATTCTCAAATAACTCTTTCTCCCTCATTCAACATGGTCTCCTTCCCAAATGGTCAGGCGTAAACAATATGATGATTGTCAGGATAGCCTTACAGGGGCCAACGACGACGGTCACATGTCATAAGCTACATTATTTGATTTTACTGGGGTATTTTATCATATCCCATAAGAAACTCTTGTACAAAAACGGGAAGCTCATGACATCCGAGAAGAGACTGTCTGCCAGACGACCTCTTTCCTCGGTAGAAGGACTTCAAATTATAAACGGGGTTGAAGCTTTATTACCTTGATCCGATCTCCGCTGGTGTTCCTCAAGGATACGTGCTTATGTCCATGCTGTTTCTGATATGTATCAATGAGTTTCCTAATCTTATCTTCAACAACGCTATCCTTTATGCTGAATACTTAAGACTGTCGAATGATTGTGACCTTAGTGCATTACAGATGGATCTTGAATGCACTAATTGCTGGTTTCTTCTAAAGGACAACAAATATGTACAGGTTACATGGAAGTTATTCTGGGAACCTATTTTTGATTAATAATGCACACGGTACATTAGATATCGCAAAGGTTGACTTGCAGAAAAACTGAGGGATTTGGTTGTCGTCTGCATCATCCTTCTGTCAATACCAGACAGCCACTAAAAAGGAATTTGAAACTTTTCGGATGATTAAGAGCTCTTCGTCGCATAAACAGGCATGACCTTCAAACGTCGAATTCCTGTAGAGGTGATCAAAGACTTTCACTCACCTCACGTTTCCACATTCAAACTAAGGGTATACGTTCCAGTCCTAAACGATCCTAACTGTCAGATTCAAAATTGAACGGTCAAGCATGAAAAGAAATTGATAGTCTCTACATTTTTGAGAAAGTGCATGCTGCAGTCGCATATTCTACTCATTCGACTTACCCTGGATTGCTTTAATGAACTAAACGTTGGACTATAGATAGATGCAGTTTTTAGAGCCTAGATGTGGCAATAGGTCATTAACAAAGCACTGTTGGAAAACATCTTATTTTTGTTTCCGATGTTTCGGTTACCATAGCTAACATTTATCAATTTTGTCAATTTTTAAATCAACTGATTACATGAATAAGACATGCCAGTGGGGATGTAATTCGGTCATGTGGCTGTGATTGACTGTTTATCAGCTAATCATCGAGTTCAGGTGCTGTCATCTGCGTACGTGTGTGTGTATATGTGTGCGTATTTTAACGAGGTCATCCATGGCATTGCCAGGGATAGGCCGCTGATATGACTACTGACGTTTCCACCGGGTTCATTCTTTATTCCGCCACGACACTTATTTACGTGTGTGGTTAAGCCTATCCACAGGATATTTGTTGGTCGTGAGGAATTCAGCTTGCATCCTTTCGATGTAAGACTTGAATCTTTGTTTTAGGATCCGGACTTTGTCATAATAGTTTTTGTGATCTTTACCTAACGCATGTTATGATATGGCCGAGTC
>LUCH01000250.1:171366-183162 GCA_013368495.1 Paragonimus heterotremus | reverse complement strand
CATTTGGCTTCGATGCGGTCTTCTGTAAAGTACGGTCCGGAATTCTCTAGGTGGCTGAACTGACCACTCAGTTCTCTGTCATGGAAACTGCAACCGACCGGAAAGCCTCACGTGAATTCTCTAGTAGCGATGGATCACCCATGATTTGCGTTGTGCTCGACCTAACTGCGTGACCAAGGACCTGGTGAAAGGGCTACACCATCTAGGTTAGGCAGTCTTCGAGGAGCTACGAGTACAACTAGCGCTCTTTCGTCGAACCCGACATGATCTTGGTTTGTGACCGCTCAGCTGTGGCACTCGACGTCAGTATAATGGATGACTGCTGGAGCCAATTTGCTTGGACAGACAGGGTTGTGACGTACAGGCCCGACTTTTACAATGTCGTCTTTCAGCCCGCCTTCCATACTATGGGCTGTGCCTGTGATTCTATTTGATATTTGCCTGTGATTACCACTTTTTGTGGGTCATGTATCCACGGTCTTGCAATGTAATTATTCGGCTGAAACTGCCCTCTCAGACAATCACTGATCTATGCCTGCTGACTGTTTCGCAAAACTTCGTAGATCGTTTCGCTATTAAATATAACCATTCTGTTTAATACTCCATGCTCAAGAATATCATGAACATTGACAAACTCCTTTTGACAATCATTGAAAGCTTTACAGTGGAAGTTCGACGGAATTTTGTATACCATGAAGCAGGCCAAAAACGGTACTGCATCACATCACATTTAGCAGATGGTCGACATGTTTTCCATCAAATCAAAGAAGACCAGTTATGTTAAAACGTCGCATTTTCGTAAATGCTTAATAATAGCCCGTCGGTAAATGTTGGTTAATACTTCCTCAAGTCTGTAGTACTAGGTATCAACAGAGACTCACTTAGTGCGACTTAATGCAACTTATTAACAACGCTGCCATTCAGTAATTGATGGAGTGGATGACATAAAATGTTGGCGTAATTTACGTAAAATCAACCACAAATCAAAATACTAACAAAGCTCACCCGACATTTATAGGTTTTCATATGAGTTCATACTATGAATTCTTACGGAATACAATGTTATCTCGTTAACAGATAATTTCTAGTTAGTATTGTATTTGTGAGTTAGTGCTGTCGGTTGGTAACTGAAATCTTTAGCATCTGCCACTTTTGTATTTAGTTGTGGAGTGGTATTCCAGCAAATATGCTTACCTGGTGAACGGTAACAAACAAGAAATCAACCTTTTGCCTCCTACGCTGAACACACTACTTATATCACCTTGTGCTGCAAATCATGGTTTAGTCATAACAAAGACAGTTATCTGGTATGTTTCTAGCTTTTTGGGCATATAATTCATAAAAGCTTTATCTTCATTATTATTATTATTCAACGGCACGAAAGATTGATTCCTTACACTTCCCACACACTAACATTCGTTCTGAATTAAGTAAATTCGACATGTTGTTTCACGAGTTTGTAGGATGGGCATAATCGGTAGTGTTTACCACGCTCATACTAAGTGTACTTCTGTGGGCTTCTACCCACTGGTTACCCATCGGCCAAGGGCAGGAGAGAACTTTGTCTTCTTTGTTGATTAACTTTTTCCCGTGACATTTATCCATAATCTCAATGTTATTCTGTGTTAGACCTATATTGTTCCGCGTTCTGTTTAGCTCAGCGTGCCGAGTGACATAATCAACGGGGCTATACTCGTACAATTCACATATGGTTTGCCATCTGGTCAACTGGAATAATTGATTTAGATTTTGACGGACACAAAATGATTGATCAAAGCTTCAAAAACTTGTGACATTCGGGTGAATTAACATTATAGACTGTTTACCTCGATTCAATGAATCGCCGGATCAAACTTGTGGAGTAATCTTTTGGGATATTATTGGCCTTGTGATTTCTGAGTTTAGGTGACCGTACGTGATACAGCATCGGCAACATGCAATTTCAAGTGAAATGACAGTAGAATAACACCACCGTATTTTGTTAGCAGGAAGGAAAATAACACCGAAACAGAAGTCTGCATCAGATAAATCAACCAACTCGGTAGTATCATTTACAAGGAGAGAAATATTGAAGTTTTTGAGGTAGATTAATGTCTTCTGTCTTGTTATTTTTTTTAGCGCTCAGAACATACGTTCAGTTATTCATTGTCATGAGGAGCTAGAGGGTTAGCTCGCAAACCGACTATTGCATTAATACTGGGCAGTTAACATTTACTGTCTAAATGAAAGAATATCTTGAATCATACTCTAAGTTTTGCCAGTTTCAGGTGAGTAGGAAAGACTGCTTGTCTGATCATTTTGGATTGGGCGGTAGCAACGCCAAGTCAACTTATTAATCGACTAACTACCTATATACTCTGAAAATTCAATGGTCTGAGCTTCTTTTAAATATCAGTTATTTGCCATTTGTTCGCAACAATACAAAAAAAACGACGACTGTTTGGCATGGTATCACTCGATATACTAACCCAAACACACTTAATTATACTTATATATGATTACTCAACATCCTAGCAAGGTACGGTTAGCAGCTAGCGAACGCTGTAGAAGATTCCCGTGTTTACATTGTTTGAAATGTATGCTTGCCGTGAGTGCTTCGACCATCACCCAGGCAGTTAAACATTCGCACAAGTTCAACATGTTCATCCATCCGCAAATGAAAATACCATATCCAAATTTCCTCCATAGATTTTCACTTCTTGGAGACGCGTTATTACGAGAGAATTGTGATGAACTTCCGTCATCATGTGAGAAATAATTACTCCGTTCCACGCAAACACTTGACAAGTTTAATTGTGACAAGTGCTGCGAAATGACAGAATCTTGTTCGTTTAGAGCAGGATTTCGGTTCAGATTTCTCTTGACAAATCAATTTAGTTCACATGCTTATAAGAACCTGTCAGAAATGTGAACTGCTAAAACCAGCCAAACCCCAGAGATTGTACACTCTAGCTAAGTTTGAGGAGGTTCACAGGAAAGCCAAAGAATAGCAAAATCTGGCAACCTATTGTACACATAATTCTGCACTGAAAGTTCCTGAAACCAAACATGAATCGGTTAACATGTTTGGCCTTACCCGGTCAGATAACTAGCAGGAAAGAGTTGCGAACTGAGAGCAGAAGACAACCTCAACCGATGATTAATAAACTATAATGCAAGCTCAATTCACGACGGTTCAAGCAACACTTAACAACGTCGGTAGCGATGTGTCGAGTGTATCTTTCCCCTGCTGCGGTTATTCTGATAAATAAGCTGTCTATGGGTTCAATCAGTTGCTCTGAACATGTCTCTCAATTTTGTAAGAGATTTTCCCTTTTGACGCCGCTGTAGAGGCAACCTTTATTGGACATTTTCATCCAGACTTCAAAAGAATGTTTGGGCGAGTGAAAGTGTTCAGTTGAAACTTTATCTTTTTCTAATTTGCAGCGAGTTGGTTAGTTCAGCTTTTGTCGCAGATCGGAGTATGTTCTGAAGTGGTTAAACCAGTTGCTGACACAATAAACTGAAATAGATGGATCTGTTATTTGATATATCGCATCACCGATTGATAAAAAAGTCATGTTAATTGATCACCAGGTGGACCCATTCTAAATATTGTTATGTAGTGCCAGTCTGAAGCTGTTATTTTTTGGTGAAACTGTGTTGATCGAGTTTCACCAAACGGCATTGTGTGTCCAAAATCAGCTGATGCAACATTTCGAATTGCCTTGATGCCGACTAGAATATAGGAGCCTCCTCTACTTGTATAACTTAGGCAACCTGTATGCTTTACGCTTGCAACTGCTGAGAGTAAACGCAGGTTAACCTACAGCAACAAATAGATTCTTTTTGTTCTCAATAAGTAATCAGCATCGACGTTAGTTTTGATAAACTGCAGCAAGTTTGGTGTAACCCCCAAACAATAATGTTATTTGTCTCCAATTATAAAGAAAATCTCTTTTTTGAGCTGGTTACCAGATTTTTCATTTTCGGGACATTCTATGAAGCACGAAACTTATTGAAACGGACTGAGTGCTTTAAATAAAGGTCAGGCAACACGTACTAACGTAGACTGGGAAATGCATTTGCACACTTGTCGTAAAGCAGTGCTGATCTTTTGTTGAAAAGTCCTCAAAGATCACAGAACATTTTGGATAACGCTGCAACATTCTGGACTGGAAAGATGAGTGGTCACAACACTCAGATTGTGGAGTACCGTGAAACCAGTCTAGCAGCTACAGCTAGCTAATGTTTTACCTTCAAAAACACCTGATTGTTAAGGTTTGCTAGCAGTTTATGAGTAACTGTCATTTTTCTGCTAGATTATTACGTTTACCTCAACGGTTGAAACATTTGCTTTTATGTAACTTCCAAGTTGGCTATGAATACTACTGTACAATATTGTATATATGTTTGGGTCTGCTCAGATGGAAGGCAAATTGTTTAGTTTTTGATAAAACTTTTTTTATAAACATAAGCAAATCACTTACCTTGGAGAACAGACATTTTCGATTTAACAGGTGATGTACTTTTATGTTGAATTAAATGCAATAGTAATTCATGTATAATTTGTCACATAAATCCAGATAACTCAAAAGGACCCCGTGATAGGCGAGAATTTGAACTGACTACTGTTTTCATCGTTTTTTCTCCAGTATTCAATCACATTCAGTTTTAAAGGTAGTGGTTGACCATCAGTCAAGGTGGATGAATACTCTCTGGAAAGTTTTTGTGCAAAAAACCTACCTCGTTTCTGGTCTTCGAATATTCATTGGCCATAGACCACGAGATCATTGTAGACAATATATCTTTGACCGTCTATTATGCAACTTGCTTACCCTATGATTTTTCAATTCATGCCATAAGCAATTCTTGTTCAAGACACCAAAGGTTATGTTTATCGAAATCTGTTCTATCAAATAGTGCTTTCAGATGCAAGTCTTCAAGTGTTTACACTTTCAGTGCTGAACATTTTGTTAACCACTTGAATCCTACTCAAACTCTAACAGATACGCTGATAGATCATATGAGCACAATCATTCACGCAGCAATGTGCCCAGTAACATGAGATCCGTGAAACTGAAGTTTTTTCTAAGGCGCTATGGTGAAAGGAGATTTCTGACTAATTAAATCGGCGGTAGCTCCCTGAGAAATATGACAGCAGCAGAGGGTAGATATATATATATATATATATATATATATATATATAATCAAGGTGACAGAACAAAGAAGACAGAACAACCTATGAAAACTGTCACTGTGAACTCAGATCCTGACAACATTGTTTGACAGGGGTTTAGATGTTGTAGACTTACTAGTTTCCTTCACTGGGATCGAAAATTGGGAAACATAGACTACAGAACGCTAGAGAGTAGTATATCGATGAAAATAACGCAATGTGGTTGCGGTTGCAACAGTTAGAAAATAAAAGTAAGATTTCCGGTTTATGATTGACAAAGAAGAAGGCTCTGGACTGTGTAATATAAGTTCTGCAGGATATATAGATTACGTACGTCACGATTCTTGATGACCTACTTCCCGCGTACATCCTCCAGACGCATGAATGAGTACATTTGGAAGATCTTGTCATTCCGATAGCAGTAATCTTAAATTTAGTGACATAGCGCAAACAATCTAGGATGTTACACCCACAAGCACAACAGCCTTTAACTTGTAGTTTGTAAAATATCACATTGTGCCTATTGTAGTTCATAGCTGTGGTTTGCATTTCAAAATTTTTACAATTTGATGCAGCAATCTGAGGGAGGGATGAAATTCGAATTTGATAGCTTCTGTCTGCTTTTTCACTTAATGTTTTTATATATTCTCCGACTTGGGTTGAAGCTACTGGCTAGAGTTGACTGTAAAAAAAGTATTTTACCAAAGTATAGCCTGTCTAATGAGTATAAACTTTGCGATAAAATCATAATGACATCATACGATTTGTAGATATTTCCACAATTACCTAGATGGTAACAATCAGATGACAGGCATCTTTCCGTTAATACAAACCGGAACGATCAAAATCATTTGAACTCAAAAATACTCAGTGTAAAAAAGTAAGTGTATAAATGTACAGTTGATCATGTAATACGCACTAATTTGAACACGCGAACAGAAGTTTAAGAGCTACACGTTTAATTTCTGATTAGACTCGTCAAGTAAACTTTGCACGAAAGGGGTTCAAAACGGATGACCACTTGCGTTACGGTAAAACTTTGTCCAGTATGTTAGCTTCTTCGTCAGCACCGTCTGTTACTGATCGATTAATGTATTCAGCACCTGACTTGTTCATATGCAGTTAGTTAGGTGGCCATAAAGTTTGTCGCAGTTTGTTTGGTATGTATAGGGGATATTCTGCGATAGAACTAGGGCTCCTTAGGTGGGCGATTTTAGAGTGTCCATTCACCGTCGTGGTCAGCTTGTTGTTATTTAAAATGGCCGACGCAGCAAAGCAGGCTGACACTGAGGCTTGTTTGACATTCTGCATTGTTGTGTGCCTATATACAACTGTAAGTTTTACAACTGAAATTGCATATTCAGAAAATGATGGATGCCAACGAACGCTGTCCATTGACAACAGTAACAAGAGCACTTAGTAATTCCCTGTGCCCGATATTTTTCAGCCTAAGATTCTATCAAGTTTATTATAGTGCCATAAACCTCAAGTTGATCACAACAACACCGATGCATAAAAATTGAGGCTAAGAACAGCTGCTGTGAAAACTGATTGGATTGAACCGCATATTTCACTTTGACTGGTGACACTTTAAAAAATGTTTAGCAAAAATATCTCAATTATCGATTCGTTAAAACCTGTAAGAAGGTAGTCCACTTGTGAACTCTGAATCATCATTTCAGAAATAGATGTATATTGTGCAATTCAGTCAACAGTACATTCGGCATTATCGTTCTATTCGTAAGGAATTCAAATGTTTGTTTATGATAACTGCATTTTAAAACTCCTTCCAGGAACTGCGACTCATATTATCACAAATTCTATACAGATCCTAGTTATTTCGTTGAGCATTATTGACAGTTAGATATGACATTTGAAATAATATTATGTCATGGCTAAGCAGATTATTATATTACATGTGTGAGGGTGAGAGTTAAAGTTAAAAAACTAAAGTATAACGTATTTTCACACTGCGACTTGGCCAAGAGCTTTCGAAGTTTTAGCAAATTAATTCTCCAGTTTCGCTCCAGCTACTACGCTTTTTATACTTAGACTAGAGGGATAATGTTCGCCCAGTTACAACTTGAATGTGTGACTTAGTTAGTCTCACTGAGCTCCTCAGCAAACGGAACATGGCCGATATGTTGGTTTGTGGAATTCTGTTGTGCAATAGGTAGCTGGTACACAGACAACATGCCTGTGGTAATAGGCTACCTGTGTGTTCCCTCTTAAACTCAACCCTGCCTGTCCAGACCTCGATCACAGCTACGGAACAAACATGTGCTGCTCGATATGCTCTGAGAGTTCCGCATTGCAAATGACCATTTCTCACCCTTTTCAAAATCAGCAAGCCACCTGTCTGTGCGTCTATCATGCTAGCACTCCCTATATCGGTGATCTCACATGCCCAACAGGAATGACAGAATTGCCAGTTGTCCCTCGTGAACATAAAACACCTGGATTTTAAAACACTTCGAAAATTAGCCACCCTCATAACTGAATATTGTCGATAAGACAAACCGTTTCCGCCACATCTTCAAGGAAAGGGGACGTTACGAACTTATCAATCTGCGAGGTTTATTTGCTTCCTAAAGTGTAAATGTACTTCCTCTTGAGGCTTGGTGAGTCATTTTCTTTCCTTTGGACGTTGATTTATCAATTACTGTGATCATTTTTTACTAAAAGCTAATTTAAATGTATCGAACTGATTGCGGGAATGAATGGAGGCGGAGCCCGTAACAGTGTCAATAGAAAAACTGAGTGACATAAAATTGCGTTACCGACTAACAAGCTAGTCCGCATTAATCATTACTATTCGAAAGTTCAGGTGTGTCGATTAATAGTTATATCTTTCTAATTTTCATGATTTCATACTACATAAACAATAATATGTTATCAATGTTACGTTTTACGGGCATTCATTTTTCAAAGCGGTACAAAGGTTCTACTGAAATTATGTCATACTTGTCGAAATGCACTTCTAAGACACTCATGAAGACATTTTTATCAGCAGTGAAACTGAGCTGACATTTAAAAAGATTATGGACTTCATCCGGTTGAAGTCAGTGAATAAATACCAATAAATAGCAACAGTGGAACAGGAAAGATGTGCTCAGAATACTTTTCACCTCAGAGATCTTATTATAAGTTATTCTGAATTTGTTCTAGAGGCAGATAGTCAATAGTTTCTGGTCACAGTTTACACTTTTTTGTCAACACTTCCACTCTGGAAAGCTTGAAAACATTAACATATGAGGCAGAAAACACCGCTCAAGTTGCTAGTCGAATTTGCCCCAACTGTTTGATTCACAGCGACTAACTGTTTACATTGAGTATTTTTATGTCCGGTAGCTCCACTTTTTGATTTGAGCTGAATTAAATCGTTGGGAAATGGCGAAAACGAACACTGAACCATCCTTCTCATCGCATTTTCAGATTATACAAATAGCAAAAATGTACGACAGATTGTAAACGACCGTAAGTAAGGTGTTCATTTTTTTTTCGTTTGTGTCTGTTACACATTTCCTTATGTACATAAAAATTAAAATAAATAACCCAGGTAATTTGATTATGCCAAAATTTCTTAACAGAATGCGGGTGCAATACCATTCGGGACAATTGCGTTAGTTAAACGAACTGGCACACCTGGTTGGGACTGTGAGCTGAAGTAGTGTTAGGAAACACATGCGCAAACTCAAATGTACGTGACGTCCACAGTGGTGATATTGTGAGGTTGATTTCATCAGCTCTACCGTCTAATTTTTAACAGCAAATACTGTGTTTTTGGATCAATGTGATCACCCGTTTAATGTTAATACGCGTGTCTAAATCAATTTGAATGAATGCAGAAATGTCATGTCGGTTGGTTCAGTTCACGATAATACTGTGTGTTAATGAAAAGTGTTACCTTTCTCTTTCTAAACAATGAAAATGTTCTCTGTTTTAACGGAGACATTTCGTACGTTCATTTTATTGTTCCCATATTTCCTCTCATGAGTTGACGAGAACTTGCTTAGATATCATTCAACTTTATGATTTTTCGTGTTAGCGAAACATAGTAAGTCCCGATTTCGGTTAACAACTATTTTGTTGCAGTGTTTTTACCCGGTCAACCAGACGAACAAAATAAACCGGGGAGCAAACCGACGTGTGCACTATAGCAACAAATGGATTGTTGGGTGTCTAAGAAGAATTAGTGAACACCCAGTAAACCAAGTCATATTTGAAACGTTACACTGTTCATAATACTACACCATATGTGGTCAGTTTTCCAGATTATTCATCTTGTAATTATGCAGTTTTGACGCGTCGGATTTTTTTGTGTCGTCGTTAAAATAAAACAGTTTTCTTAAACTACGCTGTCTATATGCAGGCTCCACTGGAGACGCTGACCTCCATCTAATTAAAATATATACTGTCAGAATAACGTCGGTGTCATTACGGAGATCTATCCAAGTGAAAATTAATCTGTTCTAAATCATCGAATATAACTGTGACACATCCGACCGAATATTTGCATCACAGAAGTGTGACCACGTTTCATTACTGCGATTTATAGCCTGTTCCACATGGTTTCGGACTCAGATTCAGATTTTTCAGCCACTTCCGGTAACTGACACAAAAGCGGTACATGAAAAGCAGTTTCAGTATCGCTTACCATAGGTGACTAAATAAACTGTGTTGTCCTTTGTTCAAATCTGGGAAAAAGAAACCAAACATACACATTGGTGGTGGCAATAACTCGGAAAAAGCGGCACATCTTCAACTTTAGATTGAGCAACTCGCATGCTTCTACCAAGTACAACGACATACCATTAGATAGTATTTTTGTAGAGCTTCTATAAACTTATTGGATTGAGTACTTCTAGGCAATCTTTAGCAAAAGTGAAGAAGGTAATCGGTCGATATTCGTTGTCAATGGTTGTAACACGAAGCATACTCGTAAAGAATGCACCCCGGTTCACAACGTGATAAAAATACATAGTCTGTGGAATCTTTCATTTCACTGCTCCAAAGTATCACGCCTGTCCCATCAAAATTCAATGGGAACTGAAAGTCAGTGTTCCATTGCTCTTCATTTGCCGTAGGCATCATAAAACATCAAACGTGTTCCATTATGCACTCTTTACAGCACAGTTACTGCGAAGGCGAACAAACGCACAGAATGTTACATGAAATGCTGTGCAAATTTCCCACTTTCATTAGATGCTCTAGGATTCTGTACTTGTCAACTAAATGCCCAACAACCCACACAAATGTAGACAGTCACAAAATCGTGTAAATCTTTGCACGCTGCGTTCGTACAAGAATAGAACCACTCGCGGATTTTTGGTTCGTGGGTTAACTTTATGGACTTGTGTAGATGGGCTTTGGATTATTGAACGCATGCATGGTGAAGTTTACGGAAAAGTCGGAAAAGTGGCAAATAGCTTCACAAAACATCCTGGTTCTGAAGAGGTGTAAGGTTTGCGGATTGCCTCAAAACTGTTGATGAGTAACCGGTAAAGTGAATTCATCATCTGGCGCAGGAGTCATCTGCCTTTTTATGGAGGCTGCGCATTACGGCCAAAAATCGACACAATTATGTCATTAATGATAGTGGCTGGGAATGTCAGCAGAGGCAAAACTGACGGTGAGGAAGAACATTCTGAAGTGTTATACAACATTCAACTTTTTCACGTAATTACCACAGATAAACATCCTTATGCCCAGGAAATCGTTAGCTCAGAGTTTATTTGCAGATTCTAATAGATCTTATAAGTGGTCAGTTTTGAAAACAGCCGTTTCCGGTAATTCTCATCAGGCTTTTCGGGTTACATAAGTTATTATTTAAACGATTTTTTAACGACCTATTTGACTGGTAATAATTTTCCTACATAGCTGACACCTGCCCCGTGTGATTGTAAAAGCCTGATGAGAACGGTCTAAGCAATTGTTTGCCATAGTGACTTATAAGCTTCATAGATACTGGACTCTATCTACATTCTGCGTTATTGAGTAACATATTTACGTAAGATTTTTACAAGCCATATAACATTTCTACAACTCTGTACAAACTCAGCTCAATCAGAAAATCTCTACGGAACTGTGGTTCACGGCGGGTATTGTCTTAACTTCACATTAATGTACAGTGCCAGCTGGCTTTCATGCGTTCTGTACAACCAGTGATCAGAAAAATCCAAAGTTACTCCATGAGTAATAGGTAAACCTCCAACTTTTAACCCATAAAATAAGCTGTGAATTTTACCAATCACTACTGCGTAGTGCTTTAAGTAGCAGACGTTGTAACCACAACTGTTGGTTGGCTTACTAGTTTTACGTGAGGAGTTTGATTGCTTTTTGATAGCAGTGGGGAAAAGAATGTTTCAGTCACGCCATAAATATAGTTACCACATATGGTTACTGGAATACTGGCCCGGTGTGGAACTTTTCATTGGGAGGGGACTAAACGTAATAGCAACTGAGACCTGACTAACAGAGATTAAAAAATGCACAACGTTAGTATAGTTAAATGGAGAGAATTTGGCTGAATGATAAATTTAAAACAGTTAAATCCCTTCAATAATTTGAACAAAACAGTTAGAAGACGAACACTGGTAGATGCTAGCATTTCGTATTGGCTCGTCAGTACCAAATAA
>LUCH01000250.1:103639-158678 GCA_013368495.1 Paragonimus heterotremus | reverse complement strand
GCAGCAAAATATAATTTATTTTGACAGCTTGAGTTCGATAACGTTTTGCAATATTTCGTGGCGTTCCTCTTGAATCGTATGATTTATACAATCCCTATATAGCGCGACAAACCGTCAGGTACAATTGCTAGTAATAACAGCAGAACTGAAGCAGGATTAAATTAAAGACTTGTGTCAAATAGTGTTAAGAACATGCCAGTACATATGAATTGAGGAAGAATTTACCTCACCAACAAGGCAGAAGATACAGACAGAACTACCAGTAACATTATTTCGCACTGTTGATGATTTCAGTCGACGGGAGATTTTGTTACCAAGATTTTTGCTTAACTGTTTAAAACCTTCTGACATTTTCTTAGTACGTTCTCAAGACAAATGTCTAGGATAGATTTCCAAGTCGTCTCGAAAGATAATCTGCAGGATAAATGTCCGGTGGAAATCATTGTGGTTTTGGTGTTTTGCCAATCTGTAACAACCGGTTTAGTTTCAGTCACAACCATCTAAGTAATGGACAGTTGAATCTCCTGTTAAATTTACAGGCCAGGAATTGAACTAACAGTACACAGATACGTGCAAAACTTTAAGCATTCACAGAACATTCCTCTACAGTAGCACAAGTTAGCTGTCGTTGAAACTAAGTGAAGTATAACACTTAAGTAAAGCAGCTTACCTACCTTCCTTTAACCCTGCTGATCACTAACGTGTATTTTATAGAATAAATGTCTAGTCTACCCGTTTATTACGGTCTGAAAATGTAGTACAGACTTGAGTAGTGGATAAGATTCTCTGATGTGCATGGCGCTCACATGATGCATGAAAGTCGAACCCTTACTTCACTTCTTTGCTGGTCGTTACTGAGACCAGTTATTCGCACAAATGTTTTTCAGTCCCTCCTTAGGCTATGATGAATGCATGTTAGATTGGGGACTTGTCACAGACGGTCGGTCAGCCGAAGGCTGTAGGACAAGAAAACAGGACAGCTGACGGGTGCAGTGCTGAAGCCTTCCAAGATGCATTCGACTTCATTTGGACCATGGGGACAAAACTGTCGCTCCATCCATTCCTTTACTGTTAGTAGATTAATTTGTATGCTTCGCTAACCCTGCAACTGCCAGTAAAACGTTAATTTATTATTGGGAACAAATTGTGCTCCAAGATCTTCCAATACTCCTCTTTGAATACACAGCCGTTCAGTGTCCTGATGTAACTACCACCTTCATATAAGTTACCTGTCATAAACATAGATAAACTCATTTGTTTCACCAAAGATATGCACCAACACCTTAAAAAATGCAAGGTTTATTTTACTAAGGTGGTTCCGGAAGATACAACAGTGACTCATCTTCGTAGTTGGTTCGTCACTCAAAATTATTTGACTTCATACTTGACTTTGTTGACTGCAGTGCCCAATGGATAAATCCAGCATTTTCTACATAGTCAATAAGGCTAAAGATTGTGAGCTACCTGTGTGCATAGACCATATGTCTAACTGCAAACAGTCCAGTATTTGATATAAGGAGACAGTAAATGTTAACTGTTTGTGGATAATTTACAAGGAAGCAGAACGACTTGGTGTCCCAGGTCATTGGAAGTATTCGGTCTATCCAACTAACTGTGTTTAACGTCTGCCAACTTCCAAGTGCCTTTTAGTTAACTCGGCTGGTGCATATTTTGCGCGGTCTTTCAGTTCACTTTCAAGGTTTTATAATCATTGTTCATGACCTCCGGAGTGCTTACCTCGAAATACTTCTTTCAGTCAAAGGTGACGCGCAGCTTATGAAGATTGGCAACCTAGTTGTCAGTTAGCATGACTCAGTTGTTCTCCTATGAGGAGGACAGGACGCGGATATTTTCACAGTTATATTGCCGGTCTGCTTAGTCCCAATAATTTTGACAGTTAACCATGCGATTAGCGTCCTGTGGCGCAACCCAGTTCGCGCGATTGCACATTTTACTTGGTTTAAAGTTTTGCATTCAATTTACTAACACTTATTTTCTTCATGGATTCATGGAGTATTTTCGAAGATGTTCCCGCTGAATTCTCGCTATAGGCTGACACAATTATATATATATATATATAAAATCACGTAACAGTGTTTCACCCACTCGTTTCGTCCTTTTAGTAGTTTTGATCAATAACTCCCCTTACTGTTACTCCATCTGATATATACTTGTACCAGCCTAAGAAGAGAATTTATCGGAGACAATTCTGTTCGATGAAACCAAAATTGTTCCATATGATTTCCACGCGGATTTTCAGTTAGTTTCGTAGATGAAGTTTAGTTTGCAGGCTGATGCTTATATCAAATTGAAGTTTATTCACATTTATTAGAGCACATTTTGCAGCTTTTAAATTGTATCACACAAAGCCTGAATAAGAATGACGGTCCATTTGACTATGGTAGGTATTTGTTTGGTTTTATTCTATTCTGATTGTGAACATGCCCAGCGTCTTCATCCTACCGACAGCGGTCAGCTTATACAAACACTTTATCAATAATAATTAAGAATCATCTAATAAAGTGAACTCTCCCTGTGGTTGTTAACAGTTCCCGGTTAGTTATCCAGTTGTTAAGGGCCAAGTGATCTCCGTATCGTTTAGAATCACGTATCTGTTCATTTGGTGTTTATCACTGAGCGATATGTAATGACACTCGACTTGCTGTCAGCTTTCTAAGAAAGCATGCACCAGCAGTTCGTCACCTTGATCGAACGCGATATTGAACCCTCACCATTATGGTATGGAGATTCGGCTAAACATGCCAACGAAACTTCCTACCACTCCTGAACCCTGCGCACCATTTTGATCAGCCTGACAAAAGTTATAAAGTGATCTCAGAATCAGTTACTTTCAAAGTGGGTAGATATCAAGGTTTATTTATAATATGTACCGCAACGCTTCAGTTAGTTGGCCTCTTCAGTCGACTTTAATCAAAAGTAATCTTCCATCCTGAAATAGCGTAACAAAATCATGGAGAACTTGTTGGTAGAAATTGAAATTTGTAGAATTAATTTTTTCATCTACCTATCGACAGTCGAAACATTGAAAGCTCTGGTACAATTCAATTTAACCAGAAGTTCTTATCTGTTGAGATTTAAAAATTAAAACTCATCAGAGTAAAAGACGTCAGAAAAGCTCCATTAATATCTGGTTTATCTTCACTGTAGTCATCAACATCCACTAAAATGTTTTAAAATATCACCCAGTGGGCCGGAGAATTTCATTAGCTCAATGGTGACAATCTCTAGCCTAAATTTGGGTAAACGTGGAGTCGAATTGGTGACCGATTTTTTCTGGGAATCAAGTTTGCATTTTTAGAGGCAATCATTCAATTCATAGTTGTTATCGGAAAGTCTGTAAAATTCGGCACCATAAGAAGTACATTTTATATAAAAATACAAATGGATATCCCATCAAGTAGTTTTTGAGAAGTTTGGGACAAATGATACTTTGTGACTATTACTAAATTTGGTATTGGTTATTGGATCCTAATGAATCGCAGTTCACTCGAAAATGTAGGTTTGAATATTATTTGTGGATTTTTCACATACAAAGTTACACCCTGTTAAAATGCAGATAATTTTTTCAGGATCCGGAAATGTTTATAATTTTTTATTGTAGAATATTGACGTCTATAACAACGGGACCGTAAACTGATCAGAGTTGAGTGAAGATATCCTGTGACAGGATATTTTGCGAACAGTACGTTAACTTTATGCCACAAAGTGTCAATTCTGAAATGCTATCAACTGGCATCACAAACAACTACGACAATGATAACTTTTTAAAGACGTTCGTTTGCTGAAAGTAGTTGAAAGTTACAAAACTAGTTAAAACTCATTTATGGTTCCGCTCACTTACACATTACATCAACCCTGAGTAAGGAAAGTTTGAAGCTGGTGGCAGCCCAGCTTTCAGAAGAACGGTAGGATTTTTTGAACGTATGCCATCTGAGAAAAATTTGTGCGGTAGCATATCAGGACAATTGTGATACATTTTGAGAAAGCCTGCTGGATCAGCAGCCAGTGTTGGTTCAGACAGAAAATCAGTCAGACGAGAGTGATTGTACACAGTAAGGTTGGTGATTTCGGAGTCAGCGCGACGTTCATTTCGAAGCAACCGGATATGAGTTTAAGGAACATATGTGAAAGACTTCCTGAGTTGACACCCGCCGTCCTAATCAGTAACCTTTAAAATGGACGTTCACCACGTGAACCCATAGGGAAGTGAGGTAAATTTTTCGATTATAAACCGCATTAAGGTATACAAAGATGCTGCAAGATATGGTCATGCGCCTAACGTGGATGAAGATTGAGACAACAATCATGCAACCTGAATTAAATTACACTTACTGCCATTGTCAGTCCACGCGGAAAGGGAAGAAAAATTCCTCAACAGTTGACTTTGAAATTAAGCTGTTGGGAATGAAACCACTTTTGTTGGCATTGACGTTACAATGTTTCTTAATGGCCTGTTAAAAACACGCACAAATTTACTCTGTTTGAAACATTCAGAAACATATCGAGCATTGGCATTTTGACATCCAAAACGTGGAAGTGTGATTATTGTGAGCTTCATTGAAATATCCAAACACCAATGCCAGTGCACCAGCGATCAGTCTACGAACAAGGAAAGCGGTGAAAGGTTATATTGCAAAGAAAAATCGGTCTTGCGAGAGATACGTAAATAGGTGGCGGAAACCCACTCGCGAAGTAAAGAGAATTGAGTGAGATACATTGGACGTAAAGCTAAAATAAACACTGCACTGCGGGCTGGGATTCCGAGTCGTACGTGTAAGCACTTAAATGGCGAAATTGACAGAATTGATGTAATCTTATCAAAACGTTGTCTCTTTGTTGCCTACGACGTGCCTGACCCCATCTGAAATTGTTAATTGTTTTTGTTCGTTTCATCTTGACAACTCATTTGCATATAAATCTTGGGTTATTAGCCTGATAATGAATAACCAAAGACGAGCTAGTTCGCTACATCATTTTTTTGGTGACTACCCTAGAGATTTTCAACTATTCTACGAGTCATTGATTGAGCCACACCAATGGAGTGCCGTAGAAAGGAGTGACTTTGTGGCGTTTTGTACCAGTATAAATGACTACAAAAAACTAATTAAACTGAAAGACTTACATGGTACAAGCCCAGATGCAATTTTTAGTGAGTGTATGGTAGACAACCTGTAGATGGTTGCCAATGGGTAGGCGATGGTAGAATTGATACTTTCGTCATATGTTTTATTGAATGGACTCATTTTCTTCTGAAGCTTTTCACATTCTACTCGTGTTAAAATGTTAACAACCTAAGTTCGGTTTTATTAAAAATGTAGGTATTCATACACTGGGTGAACATCACCCATAAATAACCGCAGCTTTCTCATTCTAAGGATTCGCCGTTCACCAGAGCTGTCGACAAAGCAGCTGTTTCATAAAAGTGCGATTGCAGTAACACACAGACTACTGGATCACCTCGTGAAAAGAAGGCATTATTGATGGGAGTATTCCATAACACTGGTGTACTACTCGCGTGTGCATAAAAAAACGGAGCGCACGCCAGGTTGTTGTGTTTGTGACAATGAATAACATGACAACTATATTTTTTTATCAAGTTACGGCGTGTTGTACACTGCCGTATATGAAACGCTTTCATTTCCTCTTTATTTGCTGCAGTTGATTAAACTGATACCGGATATCAATGAAAGAGTGAGGCTAAACAAACCGTTTGCCGTAGGCTTGCATTTGCCGTTTTCTTACGAGGACGGTATCAACTGCTAGTACAAAAGAAATTAATCCGACTTTTGCCTTACACATTGTGTAACCGGCATCTCGAAGCACATTCGCTCGGCTAGCCGATGTCACGTCTGAGTTTACGCCGAAACAGCCAATGTCCTAACCAGGAAGTGCAAAACCCTGCTGCCCAGCTAGCCAACATTGATAGAGCGGTGGGACATGCAGGACCAGATTTGGTTTGGCGAGTTCATGATGCCAAATTAATCAAGACGGGACAAGTGAGTAATCAGCTGTGTTGTATTTCATGTGTATGTTGTAACACAAGATACCGCTTTCTCTGTAAAATTTCAGTATTACTGTTCGGAACGCGTTAAGTCGTATTCTTTTTCAGATTATTTTGCATTTCTTCAAAAACCATATAATACAGTGGAACGTATTCATTTAACAGAAACGAGGTTGAGCGATATCAGACATGGAAGGGCGTTTGCGAACACCAATTCAAGATTGCCCTCAAAGCCCACTGCTAACCAAATGATCACGTGGATATATAGTAGTGAACCTAGGATACTGAGTGCTATTAGCCATATAACTCGAAATACTGTCTACATTATGCGACAAATGCGAAACACTTCATTCAAATTGACTTGAAAGCAGGTGGCTAAAGCTTGTGATCGGATAGACTTCAATAATCGAATCCACGATATTGGAGAGTCTACAAAATTGATAAATTTGGTTTTTAAGCTGGTTTTGATTCGCCTTATAGAGCTGGTTTGTTCTGTTGGCAAAAAATCAGGCATTATTGAAATACATACACCCTAAAATACGCAGAGTTGGTTTCCAGAGGTGGATATTTTGTACAGATTGGGATGTCTGGCTAAGATTAATGAAATGCATCATTTTATCACTTGTCTCCGAAAGCTGTCTGGAACTGTGTATTCAGGCGAGCAAATGAAACAAATTTTCCGCAATCTATGACAGGAATGTCTTCGCACCGTTCTCTGTCTGGTGTTTCACTGAATTTATGCAACGGTAATGTGTAACAAGCGTTCGCTAATCAAGGACAAATCTACCAGTCCTAAATTAGTAGAATGGCAAGTGTATGGTTCAAGAAGTTATCTCAAGATGGTTGGCCACATCTGAACATTCTTTTGAGAAAGTAGGAAACAGAGATGCAAACATGGTGAATTTTAAAGCCAAAGTTTCAGCAAGCAAATCCATGGAGATAAATATTTGAATAGCATAAAACCAAGCCTAGTTTTTGAAACGTCGAACGGACTACTATTTTGAAGAGAACAGGCATGTCCATTATGATGCAAAGACTGAGAGAAGTACTGTATATTATATCAACTATGGAAGGAAACCTTAAATCGAGGCCATTTATTGAGTTCTGTCAGCGGTTTCGACAAAAATTGTTATTTCAAAGATGTACTCACAATGCGTATGGTCTATGTGGCTACACAGTTTTCATTTGGGTACTAGTAAATTACACGGTTTATTTAGATTTATCTGGTCTGGAGAATTCTCAAACTTGACGTGGGTTATTGTGAAGCAGCTCGTTGGGAATCAAAAAGTATCATATATCCACATATTCAAAAGCTGACCTCGTGCACACAGCAGAAACATGAATTATCCGTTTTTAGTTATACACTTCGTTTGGACAACATTTTTAGCGAAATGATTGAAACAACTCAGGGATACTTCCTTGGAGTTTCCATGTTCATAAAGTTTCTTAAGAAGAGAATTGTTTTGATTAATGCAGCAAGAGTCACAAAGGTCCCAACCCAATTCCTTTCTGGAATTTTGGTTGCCACTGCTCATCCCAGAATGCGTTATTATCAGCAGTGTTCGTCTCCAAGCAAGACTATGATCTACTACCACTTATACTCGCAAAAGTATCAGGCCTCCCATGCTCCCGAGAAAGAAACATCTCACATTCTGGTGGGGCTTACAGGAGAAAGAATCAACTTGTTTGATGTGGACAGGTGGTGACACATAACTAGACCACATGTAAGTGAAAGGCTTCGGCATGATTGGTCAAACTTAATTTACTCTGTGTGATTGGGGAAGAGCAATTGTTGTGCACTTTTAAGAGTGTCGCGACACATATCTGTGGAATAATTACTGCGATACTTTTTTCCGTGAAACCATATAAACTCAATAGCACCTTTCACCAACAAATGCTAAATGGAGAATAATTTAACTGTATAAGTAATCTCAACACCATCAAAACTATGTGATCCTCACCTATCGTTCGGGATTGGCGTGAAATACATTAACGATGAATGAAAAGCTATTGCTTAACTGTCACGTGCCATTTTCATCAAAACATCTGGCGACCAATAACACAATAAGTAGCGATTGGAAGTTTGTGCACCAACAAGTCACTTTTAGGATTCCTGAGGATAACATCGTCAGCCTTCGGTCTTACAAAACTAGCCTATTAATTATAATTCACCCTTGCTGTAATCGATTACAGTTTGTTGGTTAGTGGAAACCAAATATTTAGTTGTTTTTGGGTTAGACGACGATATATGTAGTCATCGTAGAAAGAAAGGTAAGCAAATATGACCTACTCTGAACCTGAAAATGTCACACTTCAGCAGAACATTTCTTTAGAGAATATGAGGATACTAAAATCTCGGCTCCATCTGCACGTGAACCGGCTACGAAAACAGTTTGACTAAACACGGTCAGTTCGACAAACTGAGATAACAAAACATGCCAGAAGCTTGTAAACTTGAAATATGAGCTCAGGTGCCGGCTCAGCCGAGGTCCAAGTGTTTCTCGATTAAAGTATACACGAATTACCACATCATCCAAACCACTTATCATAAGACAGTTAGAGGAAACTGGTAGCGTTAGATTTCTTGAACCAGTTCAAATTCTTCCATGTGACTACGCCACCCGAAGATTCTGATCACATCTGTTATGTGGGGTATACTTTTTGGCTTGAAGTCACCTAATGATGTTCTTATAATGGCAGTTTTTGGTGAACCGTTCCAAGTTGGACGTGTTTTACTACTAGGCATTGGTTAACTTTCAATCAGTCAACTAGCCTGATGTTACTTCTTCGACGCGTGACTCCAGAGACAGTGGGTAAAAGACCGCTCAAAGACGGATTGCAGAAAACGTAACGTGTTTCCGAACAAAATTTGTACTCATTTAACACATTAGGAATAGGTCAAGAACTGATCCAATCTGAACAATTGTTACAAAGTAAAAATTGTAAGGTTCTTTAAAACACAAATCATGACCCTAACTCGCATTCAAGCCATTTATTGGATATCTGTCACAAGACAAGCCTAACAACCTAGTAGTTTAAGCTAGATAGGAAGGTGTACAGTTGTGCCGACTAATAAAGGCTGTCCTTTTGAATGAAAGGATATAAACAGTTGTGGTGGTCAAATACTATAAGAATATAACGAGTACATCTTAAGTGATTAGCATCATTCGGTCCGGGCAAATTGTTTGCAAAAGATACAATTTAATCGAACCGGTTACTTTATTTGCCTGAAAGTAACAACCTTAGTACAACGGATCAAATGAATTAAATATACAAAGACTCTCAGGAAAATTCTGCTTGAACTGTAGACGTAAACTTTCGGTGATGTGGTATAAGACCACCTTGTTGACGAAAATGTCATGATTACTGAAATATGTTATGTACGAACGTAATTTACGCTCAATAGTAATTACCTTTTGGCGTATCCAACGTGTACACATTTTAACAAATATCTACCAACAACTTGCGAAAACTGACTGCCCTTAGACCTCATCGACACTGCACAAATTTGACTGTGCAAACAAAGTCAGAAACACTTTGATCTTGAAAACTGTGGCATGCTCAAGCATTGCGGGATGACATTTACAGTGAGATGTGTGACACATGACGGCCCATCCCCCACAGTTTAGCTAATCCCAGAGGACAGTTCAAACATTCATTTCTTTATGTTCCTTGACCGTGTTATCTGTTTGGTTTATGTACTCTCCGGAGGAGTCTTTGTGACCCCGCACTTATATCTCAGGAACAGTGTGAAGTTGTTGCCCAATGTTTTAGCACGTCCAGCCTCATTGCAGCATCTCAGTAGCTGAGGTACGTCTGACAGGAGGCCCAACTACTATCGCACCCACAACTCCACACATCTTTTTACTCCGAGCCCATGTCGCATAACAAAGTAAACGTTAAGCCTAGCAAAATTCCCTAGGTTCAAAAGAGGAAAGCGTTCAGACGACATCCGACAAGCGACCGAGTGCCAGCTCACCACCGCGAGGGAAACAACATAAAACACTAAAAAAACGAAGGTGAAGTTTCTTCTCAAAGCTCCTTCATTCAGTTTGGCCCGAATGGTTCATATACTCGAGTTGTTTGACAAGTTTTTCATAATGTATCCTGCCAAAACCTTCACGCAGTGCATAGATAACAGACAAATCGATCTGTTTTTCTGTAGTGTGTACGATTATGGTGCTGGATTTGACCATGAGGATATGCGAAATATACAACCAATGCTATCTGAGAATAATCACGTGGGTTAAAATATTTCACGTATAGACAAGAAAACAAAGATTTGATGAGTCTTATCACATTACTGTGTTTATAATTGCACTCGTTACTCTCACCTTCATAGCGAGTGACTTGATGTGGCCGTGGATTTTAAATAAAAAATGTTTTGGCAACCTTTTTATACCAACGAGAATTTTATCAAGCAAAGCAATGCATTATATTTCTGTTCGAAGTCTTGAGGCCAGTTCCCACAGAGCGTTTACCAAATTTTACACAATTGGAATAAATTATTTTTATTACGATGGAATTTCATCGGAATTACATTTGGGTGCTTTTTGAAAAATTAGTTAGAAGAATCAAAAAATCGTTCCGTCGTACGGCCTTCACACCGTTGTTTATTATAAATATTGACGTAACTGGACTAGTAAAAGTTATTAATTCAAATTTTATGAATAACGGTATATTAGAGAGTACATACCAACTGGGGCTTTGAAGCAACTGTATGATGTGGATATTGGTATTTGCTCACTGCAATCACTCACGACAGTTTACGACAGTTTACTTACCACTATCCACTTAAATAAGTACTGTATTCTTTCCCTTAAATGAAAGTTAGTCAAATCTGTTGTGTTTTGCTTATTACAGAACAGAAATAAAACGCTGTATGATCACCCTTTCCAAATCAAAAACAACTTGCATGCAATTGACGATTTGGTTTGTTTTTATCGATTCACTTCTGGCAAAGAGGTGTTGTCACCCAAGAACTTCATAGGAAACTAGATACGAAAAACTAGGTGTGAACGCTAAGTCTTGGAGAGATCTATCTCCAGTTTAGAAGTTATATGTTGAACACATTAACCAATTTCCCCAGCTTTTAGCCTGGATTTACACATGACATAATTCAAAACATTTTCTTGAAACGCTTGTCTTGTTTTGATAGTGTCCTGCTAGATAGGTTTACTACGAAACTAAATGTGTGGTATCAATTTTCTACTGCATTATATATTCAGTACTGTGATGGACAAGTAACGCACTTCCTAACTTACGTATAAGTCTGTCCTTGACACGTTATTCTCGAACCGATTTGACTTCCGGAGCTTTCTCAACCAGGCTGTCGAAATCCTTTAATGGCAAAACTGTCCTCAGTTTTCACTTATCTGACTAGCGTGATTTTGGATGTCACAAACGTCATGCTGTCGGGTAAATTCATCTATTCAAAAATGCTGCAGATGAGAAATAAATCAATCCTAGTGACCTCCTTCAAGTTGTTGGAATCAACACAATCTTAACTGTAGGAAGGACATTTCGAATACATTGAATTCAGGGGATGTGACGATCTGTCTGACATGTCTCAAGTTCAGTCAGACGAACAGATCTACGTAATATCTTTTGAACCCGAAGTTTTCTATTGGTGGAAATACGCTTAAGATTGACTACGAATTCACAGTTCATAACAGCACGTAGTCAATAAATTAAATAATTTTTGTAACCATTCGATCCTGGACCAGATGCTTCGCTTTATGTTACGTCCACTGATTGAATAACCCATCCGTGTCTAGAAGTGGATATGTATCGCCTTACTTTTGAAGCACGTATATTTTAGCTCTCTGATGCAAATGGCCGGATTTTGGGGGTATCCTGTCCCAGCAATCAATAACCGTGATCTCGTGGCAACATTCTGTAATAATCATATTCAGTCTGTAGTGAAATACCATCGTTTAGCTTTGTGATAGTTATTTATGTCAGCCGGTGAGTACGTTACGTAGCACGGAGGCGAATAGTTCAAAACGATGCGTTTCTCAAGACAATATACCTAAAACTTTTGAAAGATTACTGTAACGGAAGAACAGTTCGTATCGACTGGCCAGCATCTCAAAATGATTCATTATGGACAGTATGCAACATGCGTTGTATCATTCAGTCTAGAAACGAAAAAGGTAATACTTGTTTTTGACATCGGCTGACTTTTGAGTTAACGCTGTCTTCGTTCCTATTGCAATTATAGTTTGATCACATGGGGGAAGCATCCTCTCACCTTTTAGTTTCTGTTATGCAGTGCTAACTTTCTCCCGGTACAGGTTTGCTGGACATACTTATGTTGATTACTCTTTTACTGAGGAAAGATTTGGTATGGCCAAATGAATATTGTTTTTCTCACTGATAAACACGAACGATCTGTATGTGCAGTGTACTTTTAATGTTCGCAGATATATTTGAAGTGCTTGGTTAATTATCATCGAGTTCCTAGCGAAAGCGTTTTCCAGATGGTCTAGTGAACGACGTAATAATGGTTAAAGATGAACTTTTCTACTGAAGAATCGCTTTCTGGGATACACTTCACCTACTGATAGAAGTTCTGAGAGTGATATTTTTTTTCGTGAAACACCAACGATGTTTAATCACAGCGTTAACATCCTAGTAAGCCGTTTTGTTGAACCAGTTCTAAAACAGTTGTAGACTGGAGTTCAGCTGTCACAGGAGAACAGTAACACATAACTTCTTCCAGTTAGAAATATACACTCAATCTCCCATGACTGTAGGACCAGTGTGTTAACCACGATTTCAGTGGAATCATACTAAACATGATCGAATAATCTTATGCAGAGCCTGGGCCAAAGCTCTGTGTTAATGGTATACTTAGTTAGTTATTCGTCACATCGTTAGGTGTACACTGAGGTGAGTGTGACTAGTGGTTAAATTATGAGGGAGAAAATAATCTCCGCGTGTTTCAAAAGTTGTGGACTATTTCAAGAAAATATTTGAAATTTGGCTATTGTTAATGAAGTATCCTCCTCCTTGGCTATGGTCTTTTAATTCAAGCAGTTGTTTCACTCTACGTTCTTTGAAAATGAACTATAGGGAATCGATTTCCAATTGTGTTAGACTCCAACATTCATCCTTATCTTGACAAAGATGTGATGTTGAATTCCGGCCGTGTGGTCACGACGGCCACTGTTTTACCAAGCCCACACTAGCACGGTCGAGTTTTCTTATCTGTATGTTCAGCTGTTTTAGGTTGTTTTTACTGTTAGGGTTTCCTCGTCATCTCCAGAGGTGACGTAAGCTGACGTGGTAGTAGTGATAGCCAGTAAACGCAGGATTAGGACCGTTCGTCAGATTAAGCTGACAGACACCACTGAATTTACTGAAAAATGCTGATACAACCGCTAAGTAATATGCTCTCTGTTTAACATAAAGCGAACGTCACTTTCTTTCTTTTAAGATTGACAGTTGATTACATTTATAACTATGAGACCGTTAGTGATAAGTCTTGGTGACGTCTCAAGCTGAATTCCGTTTGCCAATTATTCCAATGGGACGCGTTTATGTAGTGTATTATGCCTCCGTTAAAAGTCCGTTCTTTCTACAGGAACAGCAAGCATGAATATAACAGTTTTTCCGTTTTGCGCACTTAAAAAATTAACACCGACCAGCTTGGGTTCATTTCAGATTTTCCCTCACTATTGTTGTCGTTAGCGGATTTTTCTAACCTTGTATTTTATATACCTGTGATAGCTTATGTAACGGTCTCGGTCGACGATAACAAGTTAGTTCAGCTGTTTGCCCAGGTCGGTCACCAACCAGATCACATGCAAATAGATCTCATAATTAGTGGGCCCAACTCTGGCTTTATCCCCAGACCCGTTAAATGAACTGATATTCATTATTCAAAAGGACTTATTTGACAGTGTCTTATCTGCTGATTATCAGGCGACGCTCTAAATGGTATACATACTTTGTCCGTATAAATAAACAAAACTGTGTTTTTTCCTGTATCAGCTCTGGGGTATTCAAAGTAAAACAATTTATTGCTAAATTTAAGCTTTACAAGATGTGCTAAACAGTGCAGCATTCAAGATTTAATGAAGTCATATTCCTTTGGAGATGATTCATTGTATTTGATACCATTTCGTTCCGGTAGGAACCACATACCGCAGAACACAACCATTACAAAGACTGAACAGAAACAAATTTCACGTTTGATCACTCAATCAAATAAAAATATGACCACACCTAGAGCGTTTTTCTTACTGGCCTTAGGATAACATCACTTTTCCTACATTAGCATATCTAGACAGAACTTTCAGAATAATATTACATGATAGAATAAAAGTATGGACTATCTCCACTTCACAAGCTTATTTTGTGAGGTCATATTTATGTTAATGATTGCGAACTACTAAAAAATGTTCTGTGCATAACAATAACATCCTAGTGCATGATTTATAATGGTTAAGTCGTATTTTTTCCGGATTGTGAATGTTAATTGTGAAGGTTGTACTCGGTCGATCAACGAAACTCTGATCGGTCGTATTATACGTGTTCACAGCTATTCCTTTGTCGAATAAAGCAAATTATCCGAATCCACTTGTGTGTTTGTGGGTAGGCTTTGTAATGCTTCGGTATATTATACTTTAATGTAATGTCTAAAGAGTCCTTTAACATCCCTAATGTAGTTTAATAATAATAGCATTAATTTTTGTAAACCAAGCGGGAGCATCAAGCGCTGTAGAAGTCTTAAGGTAGCCTGTTTCTGGACTGTAAGCAATAATTTTCACTTCAGGTCGCATTCTGATGGTACCAATTAACCGTTGTGAACAAAAGACAGTCTTCATATGCACAAAAATAAAGACAAATATATTGTTGAAATACGTGTAAAGTTAGCAATGTAAAAGTATGAGGTAATTAAATTCAGATTACCCCCAGCGAATGCCAACCGTACCTGTTGGATTAACGTCAAATCGAACGTTTCAAGTACGCTACCGCCTATACTGACCCTTATGAAGTATTCTCACATAGCACTATAACTTGGACGAACAATAATATATGAACGCCGCAATAAATAAGCTGTGAAAGGTTATTTGCCATGAAATCGGTGGTGAATCCTGTACAAAAACACAATCTGTCACATTTTTTCTTTTTTAGTGTTAACCCTTCATTATTCATTAGAGCAGAAAGAAGACATATATTGCGATATGTTGCCATTTCATTTGCCCTCATCAGTCGCAAACGTAAAACATGCAAGGTAAATACATCATACAGACAAGGACAGACAAGGATTAGACACACATACAAGCACGCCAAGTATTATGTAATCACGACCATGGCAACCCGATAGGTTGCCTCAACCACTTCTGTGCACACAACCTCGGTTGGTAAGTTCGGATGAGCATCGCTTCACAAAAAGCTAATAGCTTCGGGTTTCGATTGCGTAACAGTATCATGAATGAATTTAATGGGTCAACTTGGTGACCTGTTGTCATGAGGTGTTTAGCAATCGATGACGTTGGGTTTCGAGCCGTCAATGCAAGGTTGAATGGTTGTCACAACTTGTTTGGCTTTAAACGCTAGTGCGTTTCAAATAGCTGAGCTGCTCACAGACAGAGCGCAGTGGTCTCCATTTTTAATAACATCAGTATTTGTTCCTAATCTCGGCGGAAATGTTTATTTTGTTGGGATGTTTATGTAACCAGCGCGTGAAACTTCAAAGTTTGATACAAAAGCTGGTTACGGGATAGCACGTAACAATTCAATCTTTTGTATGTAACCAGAGGGAGACTGAACGTAAGTTGAAAACGTGTTGATTTATTTCGTTTAAATTTGGCTAGCATGCGATACATCCTGAGATGGCATTCAACATGAACAATCTCAGAAGAGAAGAATGAGCCGCATTTGTTTCAACTTACACGTAAAAGCAGATGTCGTTAACAGTTTGAAAGTTATTTTACTTTTAGATTACGACCGATAAGCGCACAAAAGTTTTGTTTGTGCTTGGCCAAATATTAACATAAGTTCTTATCAAGCTCAGTATGTAATTTTACAGTTAAAGTCTATATGACGCCCTTCAAAATGACAGTGTAAGTTCTTCATATATTTCGGCTACATATAAGAATATCTATCTTTTTTTCTCAAGATATGTTCCGTTTTCATATTTGAGAAGAAGCATTTGGATAAGAACATCAAATCGAGACGACGGGAATTGGTCCTGGATACACTGAGAAACGGAATAAAAAATTTGGAATCTATCAAATGCGGTCGTCTGTTGGAAATCTTCTGCGGTACTCTAGAAAACTCGTAGGTTGTTTGACAGTTTGTAAATCTGTTCAGTTTTCCATGGCATAATCATAAGATTGTTGGTCAGTTTAGTGGTCTCTATTTCATAGATAGTTTTAGACATGCCTCTTGCTGGGTTTCATAAGTTCAGAACTTTTGGCACTTAATGAATACTGAGCGTTTTCCAATACAGTCATTTCTTCTAGGAGGGCCGTGGCAATCCACTAGGGGAAAGAGTTCACAAGCTCCAAATCAGCCATACTTAAACATGTTCACCATATGCGCTGATCATAAGAGTGATGGTCGACATGATATTGAGCTTGCCTAATAACTCAGGCGTTTGTTATTTTGAGACTTTATACAGACTTTGTCTATCAGACGATGCCCGTCACCGACGAATCCCGTCAAGGTTTGTCAGGTTAAGTTTGGACATTATAAAACGCTACAATAAAAGCCAACTTAATCATATGTCAACTCTGTTTGCGCGTACTCTGAATGTCAACATTGTTGTGTGTTATGAGGGGGCAAAACGCTGTCTTCAGTAACACTATTTATGAACGGAAACAGGGAGAAAGAAGCAGTATGGTCAACTACAATCAGGTAGTGATCAATTGTTACTTCCTCTCTGGGACAATTTGAAAATAGTTCGCATTTCCAGTCACTGTTAACGTTTCATTTCTAACTTTTGAAGCTAAAGGCAGCAACGAACTTGCTGTGTTCATCCAGTCGTTTTTGCGAGAGGGTTCTCCTACGATAATAGGGACGGTTGATAAGACGGCATTTCAGGCTAGGATGGAAATCAATGATAGCTAGGAGTGGTGTTTGCTTGACACTGGGGCTGCGATTTCATTGATTGAGTCGAGGCCGGGAAAGGTTGCTTAGCCGTGTGCGTTGGTCGTTTGAACAGTCGGTGGGTTTACACCCAGAGTTACGGGGGTGGCGGAGTATGACGTTGGAATCGATGATCATATAGTCAAGCAACCTTTCCTCATTTCCCCCGGCGCGGGATTGCGCTGAGGCTGTGATTGAATTGAAGCGTGATTGATTCGTAACGAAATATGGAGTGGTTCCGTTATCGAAAAGACGCAAACCTCAGCTTGGACTACTTAAATCAAACGCACCCGGAGCAACACCAGCCTGTGACAATCGGTTGTTGAAGGAAGTGATATGCAAATTCCGAAAGTTGTTCACCGCGGATCAAGACTCATATGGTTAATGTGACTGGACGTAACACGAAATCACTATCAAGCCAGACCAATTTCAACCATTCGAGCCCAGAAGAACTCCGGTTCACCTGCAACGGGACATCGAGCAACAAGTGAAAGACATGCTGAAGAAGAAAATCATTGAGGAGGCTGATAGCCCGTTCATTTCTCCTGTTCTGTTGGTGAGGAAACCAAATGGGAAACCTCGATTTTGTGTCGACTTCAGAAGATTCAATGAGATTACAGTCAATAAGGTAATAGCAGTCAGCCGTGGCAGAGATTTTCGACAAGCTAAAGGACGCCAAGATATTTACAGTGATAGACCTGTGGTCTGGATATTGGCAGGTTTCAATCAAGCAATCGGATCGAAATAAAACGGCGTTCACATTGGGACTAAAGCAATACCGCTTCAAACTTATGCCGCTCGGACTGTCATGCGCCCCTTTCACGTTCAGACGACTGATGTTGAAGGTGCTGGAAGGACTGAACAATACTATTGTCTACGGAGACGATATCGTCATCTACAGCGCGAATGAGACGGAATAAACCGGACACGTTTCAGCTTTGTTACGGAAGATTGAACAAGCCGGTCTACGGATCAACAGTTCAAAGCCTCAACTGGCGAAACGAACGGTAATACTACTGGGTCACAAGGTCGGTCAGGGTGAGGTCCGACCAATTCCCGAGAAACTGCTTACGATCGAGACCATTCCGGTGCTAACATCGAAGAGAACGTTGCGATTGTTACTCGGTCGCGTCGGATTCTATAGCCGCTTCACCAAATACTTCAATGAACCGGTCCGCCCATTATACGAAATTCTGAAGAAGGATTGCAAATTTCACTGGACAGATAAGGCCAATCACGCGTTCGCCGAGGTCAAACAATTGATGAAGGGGGGACAGCCCACCTTGAAGTCGCCAATAATAGGACAGAGCTTCGTTGTCGCAACGGATGAGAGCGAAGTGGGAATCGGAGCTGTAATGGAGCAGGAAGGTGGTGTTGTGGAATATGCCAGTCGAGTATTAACTATTACTGAACGAAACTACTCAACGACAGAGAAGGAATGTTTGACGACCGGATAGGCCTTGAGGAAGTGGAAACCGTACTTGATTGGCCGACGCTTACATGTGGAGACCCACCACAAACGGTTGGAGTGGATTAAGTCGGCGAAGGACCCCTGAGGAAAGCTAGCTAGTTGGGCGTTATGATTACGTGTAGCTGGAGAAGAAAACTATGTTCCCGATCTGTTTTCCCGAACGCAGCACATGAATGGAGTTCACAAGGACGGTATCGGAGTTAACAATATTGAGCTTGAAAACGATCTCGGGAAGTTACAGGCAGCATGGAAGGAGGACACGACACTCCGAATGGTGGTTGATCAATTTCTATCGGGAGAACAACCACCAGAGGTCCAGGGGAATCCCGAAGTGAAGGCTTTCAGCATGTGCAGGTCAGACTTGTGGTTGAATAGTGCCGGGAATTTGCTGCGTCGACTGCGGGATGGAATAAGTGTGCCTGTTATACCGAGGGGTTTAAGAGAGACAGTTTTGAAGGACTGTCATCGAACTTATGAAATGCTGAGGCCAAGGGCATATTTGCCTGGAATGAAGAAAGACGTTAACAATTATGTGTTGGCGTACCAGCAATGTCAGTTGCTGAATAGCTCCAACTACCCCAGTCAGTATCTTACAGAACAGACACCCACAGACGAATGTTTACTGAAATAATTGTTTCTTCAACGTCTACCAAGTCCCGTGCAGGTAGCACTTTCGCTTGTTCCCGATCAATGTTTAGACAGCCTAGCTTCTTCGGCAGATAAGGTCATCGAAGTCATACCAACTAACAGGGCCACTGAATTTACGCACTTGGCATCCGCTCCCACTGACGCAACATCGTCGATGTCACTGATCCGTGAACAGCAACGGACTATTCAACAAATATAGCCTCATCTGAGCCAGTTAACAGCGCAATTGTCCCAATCCCACTTACAACCGACTGCTCACCTTCGTTCACGCAGTCGATCGTTGAACCAATCCACGGCTAAAACTCACGACAGCTGGACTGTATTTTTACTATCGTAAATTTGACACTAGTGCAAGACGTTGCACCACTTCACGTGCTTCTTCTCCGACTTCGAAACCACTCGGGGACCAGCACCGCCAGTTCAGTTCAGCGATGAACTGGGCTGGTTTTTAAACTTCAAGGAAAGTGGTCACAAATTTCTTATTGATATATGAGCTGGAGTCAGTTTTCTTCCCGCCAAATCACAAGATCAAATCTCATTTTACTGTGGTCCAACAGGCAGAGCCGCCAACGGTTATTCCATTCAGACCTACGGCCAACGCCCCGTAACTATGTTTCTAGGCTTGAGACGCATCTGGAGATGGATATTTTTTTTACTGCTAATGTACGATTTGCATTTTCGGGGACAGATTTTCTCAACAATTTCGGTCTCTTGGTAGAAACGAAGTACTGCTGATTGCTGGATCCATCCACCAACCTGACTGTCACAGGTCAATCGACAAACGTTGATTCTCTTCGTCTGTCAGTTACACTAACTGAAGCTCACCCAGACTATGCTTCATTGCTTGCTCAATTTCCCGAATACTTAATCCTAACTTCCAGCAATGGTCCATTAAGCACAGAACTGTTAATCATATCTCCACCTGTGGTCCACCAATAGCTGCCAGGCCTAGACGCTTAATTTCTGATGAACTCGCTGTCGCCTGCAAGGAATTCGATCACATGCTCCAACTTGGGATTATTCGACCCTCGAAAAGACCGTGGTCTTCCCCACTCCACATGGTTTCTAAAAGGGACTCTAATGACTGACGTCCATGTGGAGACTACAGAAGTGTCAATCAAATCACCGTTGTAGGTCGATATGCTGTCCCACACATTCATGATATCACATCTGATCTGCACGACAAGACTAGATTCTCTAAGGTCGACCTGATACGAACTTACCATCAAATTCCTATGGCAGAAGAAGACATTCCAAAAATAGCAATCACCACGCCATTTGGATTGTTTGAATTTTTGCGGATGCCATTTAGGCTAGGAAACGCTAAACAAACCTTCCAACGTCTAATAAACGAAGTGCCACGTGGGTTCGACTTCGCTCATCCATACATCGGTGACATTCTGATCGTTAGATCCAGCCCCGAGGAACACCGCAAACATTTGTTCCAAGTTTTTCAACACTTGAGCGATTTTGATATTGTCACCAATCCTTCCAAGTGTCAATTAGAAGTGTCATCACTGGACATCCTTGGAAACCATATCAGCTCCAATGGCATGTATCCGCTTGCCGCCAATGTTGATGCCATCAAGGAGTTTTCTCAACCCACTTCGGAACATCACTTTGGTCGTTTTATTGTTATGTTTAACCACTACCGCCGTCTCCCACCTAACCTCGCTGACGCATTGGAGCCACTCACTGATTTGTTGAGTTCCAAACGGAATGAACTCTTGGAATTAGCCGATGCATCAATCAGTTCTTTTAAGTCAATAAAACAGATGCTTACACAGGCAACATCTACTCATCACTTGAATGCTTCCGCTCCTATCTGTATCATTACTGATGCGTCAAATTTGGCCGTTGGAGCTGTATTGCAGCTGCTGGTTGATAACAAGTGGCAACCTGCTTCGTTTTTCCAACCCTTTGCAGCTGGCACAAACTCGCTACAGTACGTTCAGCCGTGAACTATCGGAAATTTATTTGGCCATTAAATATTTTAGCTATTTTGTTCAGAGACGTATATTTTGTGTTCTAGCGATCACAACCCATTACTGTACGCTCTATCTATCGGCAAAACCTCATGGCTATTCACAACGAGAGTTACGTCACCTGGATTATATTTCCAAGTACACAACATGGGGTGGGTTATCAGGCCGGAGGTGTGAGTATTCCAACACTCGGCGGAATACGTCAACGCGAGGGAGGTACATTCATAAAACCCGCAGCGAGCGGATTGGGGACGGCGTGGGCGACCGGATACGTCATCGCTCGACTGGATCCGACGAGAATGGCAGGCCAAATATGATGGACGACCAAATCTAAGGCGCGATTATTCCAACACCCATAGGAATATCTTGACGTGGTAGTGGCATACGGTCAAAGCCCACAATGATTAGATGGCGGACAACAAGAGCGACTGGACGAGCAATCGCTCAACGAAATCGGACCAACGGACGAGGAACGGCAGGCAGAAGCCCCCCCTCTGATAGAAAGCGCGGACCACACACATAAACCGGGTAAAAGTGCACACGACGTGGGAGCGGAAACCTGGGTTGTTGTGAATTGGAATTCTGACTCATAAACGCAAGCGTGATCGCAGCATATTAACTAGCGCGTTGGACAATGAAGGCTGTGCTTTATTGAACACATTTTTCCCACAATCTGACTGACGATACTCCAAGGGATAGAAAAATGTGGTAGCTGACGCTCTATCCAGAGTCCAGCCGGCAAACATCTCGTTCGACAGCTTCCTCAACTTTGTGCATATAGTTAAACTGCAAGCCAGCAATCCTGACACAGATGAATACAAGAGCTTAATGAACGCTCAGCAATAGCACATCCGGGAGTATTACTTCGTTGTGAATTTTCTACGGGATTATCGAGACATATCGTTCTAAATGAAATGCGGAAAACTGCTTTTGATGCTCTCCACAACATTTAAAATTCAAGAGTCAAACCATCCAGAAAACATATGTCTGAACGATTCATTGGGTTCGGCATGTACAAGGATATTGGCGATTGGAAGCGTTGCTGCTCGGCTTGTCAACAGTTGAAGATCCGTCGTCATACCATCACTCCACTTGGATTATTTCCACCTCCTGATGCTCGCTTCGATCACTTATACGCTGATGTTGTTGGATCCTTGCCACCGTCGAAAGTTTTTCGATATTTCCTCACGCGTATCAACAGATTTACTCGGTGGTCAGAAGTTTTTCCGATATGTGAAATCACTACTCAAACCTTGGCAACAGTATTCGTAGTCGGGTGGATTTCACGCTTTGGCAAACTATAACTACGGACCGCGGCTCCCAGTTCGAGTATCATTTATTTGATCAACTTACACGTCTCCTTGGAATTTAACGGATTCGTACTACAGCTAATCATCCACAATCCAACAAAATAATCGAAAGGTTTCGCCGGACCTTAAAGACTGCTCTAACTACCAAGCCAGAATTAACTACTCGGTCTGATCAACTATCACTTGAGCTTCTTGGATTACGTAACTCTGTTCACGCTGAAAGTCAATGCTCCCTAGCACAACTTACATATGGCACCAGCTTGCATTTACCTGACCAGCTACCGACTTATTCGAACAATGCAACCTCTCCTGATTCGACAAACTATGTAAGTCACTTGCAGTATTTCATGTCCAAGTTAGCTTATCAACCACCACGATTACGAAGCAACCCCACCAACTATCCTAACAAACTGACTGACTGTTCACACGTATTTGCCCGCTGTGATAAGCTTCACGAATCCCTACAACCAGCGTACAAAAGCCCTTATTGTGTTCTAAATCGCTCGGAAAAACACACGTTGGATGTTGGTGCATCTCGCAACAACATATCGATCGATCATCTCATTCCAGCGTGACTTATGAAGGAATTTAGTCCAACTGATTCGCACACGCCACCTGAAACAAGTACCTACAAAACTAAATCCGGTCGATCAGTGCGCGCATCAGAAGAAGCTTGATCTTAATTCATGGGATCCTGCAACAACCGCACCATCCGCTAAGAAATACACTTGTGCCTAAAACCTAACAATCTCAGAAGTAGCTTGCCATAGTTTCGGCACCAAATAGGTCATGTAGCCGTCGTCTCAACCAGCCAGGCGGCCCACCACGTGACAAGCCCTCTAGCCTAACTGACGCTCACTGTGGCAACCTGCACATGCGCGCCCACACATCCATCGGCCCGAAAACCCTCTTCTACCACATGCACACTCAACCAAGTGGGACGTTCCAGCTGGATTTGATTCAGTGCGGTCGATACACAGACACGCATGACGCGGTTAGACTCGAACCGGAACAGAGAACATCACGACTGAACAGGACAGGACACGATCAAGACGAGCGCCACTGCATTAAGCTTGTACACCAGTTCCAACAACAGAGATCCAAACTATTTGATTTAACCTTTTCGTTGACTATAATTGAGACACCGTTACTTGTAAGTGGGTACTTAAACTATCACGGTTAAAGGTTCCACTGCAGTCATTTCTGTCGCAGAGCACTTTTTTGTCGTCCAGATTTGTTCAGTCCGGAACAGTTTGACAGATAAGTCAATGGCAGTTGAATGAGAAGCGGAATTTTACACATTTTCAGGAATGGCAGATGAACCTCAACGTAAATTTCTGGTCAGAATCACTGCAGCTGAGTTGATCTACGCTGAACATCTTCTTCGTTACGTTAGCTAGCTGTTGTTTACTGCAGGCTGAGGGGAACTTTAAGTATGTCCAATGAACATTGATTATGTTTACTATCTGTTCATCTTCAGGTGAGATTTTCGTTCACAATCTTTCTATCGGTGGCTTTTTGGAGCCGAAACAGTCCGTAGAGTAATTTCGTAGTTTTAATCTATACAACCTAGAATCAGATGGGTAAACGAACGTTTACCTCCATCAGACCCTTTGGTTTTCCCGTGAGTCCTACATAGCAAAGCTGTCATTAGGTCAGGGCGACTAAAACTGAATGTCAGGTCGATAGGCATTTCCCTATCATTTCCAGGTGAAGTTAATTCCTTCGAGCTTCCATCATTGTCCAGGAGAGATTTGAGAGTGTAAGAAACAAATGAGTGGAGTGACTGTTAAGAACTATGGCCCATTAATCCATTCACCCTGCTGAACGGAAAATGAACAGAGGCAATTGGTACCAGTCAACTGGTTCTTATCTGAGTTCTTGAAAGCACGTCTGTAATTCGGTGCATTTTGTACGTGTCGGTTGAATGTCGAATAAATTGAGCCGACTAGATTTATCGCCGCCTATTAATCGAAACCGAGTATCTTACTAACCTACGTTGAATACCGCGCATTCATTTATTCACTACCACACAGCTTCATCTAGCTGGGCATGCTGTCCTTGGATTACCAAACTCCGGTAGTCGACTAGAATGAGCTAGGATTTTGTTATAAAGTCAAGCGGAAGAGTGTGTACCTGGACATTAATAGATGACTGAGCTAACGATAATGTCGGCAATTCATTATTGCATGTTGCTATTAGTTCAGTTCATGAATAGGCCACTGTCTAATCAGTAGAAGAAATTAGGAGTCTTGCTGAACTACGAATTTTTGCGGTGAGAATATTTGCTATCTGTATTATTCATCTGATTCCCTTCGTCACTGGGATGTATAGTGATTGCACTCTTAAACTTTCATCCAGTAGCAATTAGATGTCCAACGGTTGATGAGACGATTGACACAGCTGACCAGTTGGAGTGTTCGTTGATTGAGTAATGAGCAGTTTACAGCGAAAGTCGCCGAAGCGACAGTGCACCAGAAATAAGAACATAGCAGATAATGCATTACAGATAGTACGTTTTGTTACTTGAAATGTATACGCTGCACTAAGTATTGGTTGTCTTGTTTATTTTCCATTGCAGTGAATATATTACGTTCATCAGTGAACCTATCCTTGGTTGTCTCGCTGATATGTTTGAGGAAAAAATGGTATGTCAGCTAATTAGAAGGAGTTTGTTAAAGCAAAATGTGAACTGGCTGGTATATTGTCTATGTCAATTTTCTCAATTTTAATCTCCTTTGTAACTGACGATATTCTATCGTGTCTATTGTTTAATTCGTTGGAAACTACCCCTTGAAGTCATAAGAACGGCAAAGTAGCGAACAAGACTTGTTTTCTGTGTTTGATCATCAAGCTAATTACAACACAACTTTGATAACCAGTAACCGGGGTCAGTCAGAAAAACAGCCAATAGAGACTGCAGACAGAGTGTTATCAGTTATGCAATCACTGTTCTAAATCGTGGGCTTGAATGATTGTGGGCCAGGCGAAATTGTGTCCGCAAGAGGTCATGGTTGTGGAATCGGATGCTAATGGCCTAGACAACGGTCAGCATTAGGAATCTCATCATTTTTGATCGATTCCTTGGCATTCTGTAGACAATCTGGAAAGCATCGTTCTTACTGGCACGATGAGTAGGGTCGTTGAATTGAGCAACGATCGCATTTAAAACTGTTTTAATCGCATCACTGTTCAATCACGCAGCACGATGTTCATGCACTTCGATGTCCTACAACCAGCTGTTGTGTGTACTCATTTGCTTGCTTGTGTCGAACATCATACATTGGTGGTAATACAAGACGATTGTTTGTTCAAACTCGGCAAATGCTGTACCAGCTGAGCTAGGAAGCAACGCCGGAAGCTTAAAAGTTTCACATTTGGACCTAGTTACTCACAAAACCAAGTGTGTAGTGTCAAATCTGAGCTTTCTTTAAACAACTTTGGCCATGGGATCTCCCTTGAAAGGAGGACTGATAAACGCAAGTTTCTTGTTCACAAAACGTGACTTCAGTTTCAACTTCACCACCTGCATCGCCATCTGAATGAAACGCACTGGGTAGCCATCCTGCAAGAACACTTCTCGTAGCTCAGCTTGTAAAAGGCTGGGAGTGCGGATCTTTAACGTCGTACCCGTCAGACATCGTGTGAGGTTTCGCTTTTAATTCAGCAGAAGAAAACTGTCAAAGTGAGTGTACTGGCCACTGCAAGTCTGTTTTTTTGCACACATATCGTTGGATTGAACCATCTTCTCTTCTTACTAAGCCAGCATCCCAAAAAACTATTTGGTCATTGTCGTCTGACTCTTTGGTGAATCTAATACTCTGTTCACGTTAGGATTCTTATTGATAACTCAAAGATATCAGTAATAAAAGGTTTGTAGGATATAAGTTGTTCAATGACCGCACTCAATTGGTCGGTCTCCAGTTTGCTCATGAAAACGTCAGCCAACAAGGGACCTAGAGACCAGCACGTTGCCACTCCATCTCTCTATTGGTACAGTGCACTGTTGAACAAAAAATGAACGCTAATAGTACAAAACACTAGCAGTTCTCTAGGTTCCTCTCCTTGGATGCCCACATGTTTGTTGTTATGTTCGATATACTCGCTTAAGTAGTCAATTGTCTCTTGTAAAGACACGTTCGTAAATATTGAATCGACATGGAATGAATGCGTGGTTGAACAATGATGTGATTGAAACGGTTTCAAATGCGATCATTGCTCAATTCAACGACCCTACTCATTGTGTCAGTGAGAACGATGCTTTTCATATTGTTTACAGAGTGCTAAGGGATCGTTCAAAAACAGTGAGATTCCTAATGCTGACCGTTGTCTAGGCCATTAGTATCCGATTCCACAACCATGACCTCTGAACTCAGAATAATTTCTTGCGGACACTTAGTTTCCTGTGGCCCACAATCAATCAAGCCCACTATTTAGAACAGTGATTGCGTAACTGACAACAAACACACCGTCTGCAGTCTCTATTGGCTGTTTTTCTGACTCACTTCGGTTACTTGTTTTCATCTTTATTGTATTGTAATTAGCCTGATGATTAAACACAGAAAACAAATCTTGTTCGCTATCGTGTTTTTCTCATGAGTTATATGGTACACAACATGAACACGCTTGGTAGTTTACAGCATACATGGTGGTGATGAACACTTGGCCAGATAGCAGATTTATTAAACTGCCCGTAATTCTTTTGTTATTCTGACCAGTTTGATCGACGAGGTGGAGAGCAAATGCTGGTTCACTACCGGAAATATTTTTACACCTAGGTATAGATGCATGGTCGATACTGTTTCGGAATAGGCATTCGGTGAACGCGTCCTAGATCTGATGGATTAGATAACGAAGAAACCTAGTGTCACAACTTTTGCGTGATTTCATAACTTACATCAGATGAGATGAAAATGAGTAGTCAAAAACTAGAAGGAAGCTCAAGCGAGCGAGTCAGACTAGCAAAGTCTGTTGTTAGAAGTCTTTCTAAAGTAACAGGGTACGTTGTAGCGAGAACGATAAAGAACATCTCACAACCACTGGTCAGTAGAATTAAAGAGGGTTAGTGAGTATTTTTATCGGTGAACAGTAAACGATAAACGTAGATTTCTAACCCAACTGCCGATAATGTGCCGCGACTAAAATGAAATAACCAGGTGACAACACTTCAAGATAAGTGGTATACTTATAAACAAACATGAGGATTTGTTCAGCTGTTACGGGGATTGACTGATTGAAATTGACCACCACCCGGAATCTTGAGAAAGTAACAAACGATGAACATGTATTGTGTTGAGTTTATTGGTAGCTGATTGTGTTCATGACATTCCAGTGCGTCGTAAACCTACCAGGTGTCAGAAATAGACAGCAATCACAGATAAATCTGTGACCGACAGAAATTATCAGCGCAGTCTGACATTAGACTTTATTGTCTAGATCATACTGACCACATATTATTTTCGAATAGTCGTTTAGTAATTGTATGACCAAAACCATTTTTGTGGCCTACGCGAATATATGTGGTTGTTGCATATTTTATGGTTATAGAAAACTTTTAGTAATTCTGCAGCCTACATACTTGCTGATAATTCAGACATATCCCATAAACATACATTGTTTCACGTTGTTCTCTGGTAGTTCTAGAGGACAAATAAATTAAATTAAACCGAATAGATAACATGGTCTAGACAGTAGACGGCAAATTAAACAGAACAATATACACTTTCCAACAATTTCCTATAGATACACGGCTCTCAATTAAATCACACGCAGCTTTACGGACGTAAACATGCTGAATATCCAATTAAGTGGTCGGAAATCCCCGGAGTATTAATCGGAAATGCTATGTAACGAACAAGCTTATTTTTTGGTTATTCATTATCAAGTCTAGTACACGACGTTCATAAGGTACAGTTTTTCAGTGCTAAACGACCAAAACAAGTAATCTATTCATGTGATGCCAACCACGCCATAATTGAACATGGCAACAACGTCCGATAAAATTATGAAACAGCTAGCACTGTAGCAGATTGATCCATCTCTTGTGGATTCAGAAGCTCTTTGTCCAGGGTTTTCGACAACCATGGCCCACCACCAGCACCGTGATTCATCAAACTGCCACGGTTTTAGGTGTGTCACAACTGTAATGCAATTGTACCAAACATTGTCTCCACGTCTATTTATGATGTGACTGACTACAGCTGAACATATCACTTGTTTTTTTTTCTGTTCAACATAACAACACTGCTCTAAATAAGTGTCAAGTATTTAACTTGTTGATAAACATCCACTTAATCAGAATGAATATAACAGATTGGTATCACCACGGCCAACTCAGTGAAGTGCATTTCATAGAAGGAACATGGGTCATTAATCATGCCCATTTCTCCTAGTCGAACTTGCATATGACTTTAGTTTCTATACTCAAATCGGCACATTTCGGTCATACTCTGCTTGGTGATAGACAAAAAAACAGGCAACTCTCAATTAAAATATCACAATGTTCGCATTAATATAGAAGTTCTGATCAGGTTACCTCAAAAGAAATTACCAGATGTCATTTTATTCTTGTAAAAGCTCATCAGTGATAACCATCCTCGTCACCGGAATTTAAACGTCTGCCACGTTTTTGACGAAACAACTGTGTTGACAGCTACACCACTAACCTCATAGTGGGAGCAATGGAACTGTCGCAGAGAAACGGATTAACAAACCTCTAACGTACGCTTTTTTTTCTTCCTTGATGAATTCTAATAAAAGACAGGCTCAAATAGATCGCCTTTTTTGAAAGGAGCTGATTACAACCAAAATACAAAAACCTCAAACGATAAACCTGAATTGAGCCAAATCTACGACTGCTCATCGGTAATTTAAAGTATGACCCAGAATGCTCAGTGAAATCTGAAATATAATCCCATTCGGGGGTCAAATGCGGGATTATTGAATGAAGTTGAAAGACAATAGATGTGCCTTATAAACATCCGCTCATTGTCCATAAGCAAAATCGGCCGAACGATTCCATATAATTATTCGTTTGCTCCCATTTTGAAGGCACTCGTTTACTAATGGACGCGTGTTCATGTCACAGTTAAAATTATCATTGTGGCAAACATGTGCACAACCAATAACCTTAAACAAGACGAACCTATAGCCTGAAAATTCATTTTGATAGTGACTGTTTGAAAAGTCTGAATTACTGTGGGATCTGTAATCAATTTTGAGCGGTATTCAAATCAGATCAAAAGATTGTCGGATACTTGCCAGTTACAGGAAATTAGACAAAATAGGGAATGCGAAAGGATTAGTCGCTGTTTCCCCTTTGAAAGTTGAATGTATGAACGCGGCAGTCCGGAAATACAGGTTAGTACTAATGATTTGGTTTTCATTAGTCACCTCGTCGATTGTCACATCTGAAACGACTTAGTAAAAAGTCAATAACTCAAAATACTCAACTGTACTACCGTTCTGAAGTCAGATGAAAGCCATCGGCCTATTTTAGACATGTGTAACTCACTATACCACTCGCTGGCTAAATGGTTATCGCATCCCCTTGAACCTGTCAGGCAGAAGTTATCAAAACATAGCCTACGAGACTCCTTTGAATTCACTAACACAATCAACGGGTTGAACCTAACCGGGCAATAAATGTTTTCTCTGGACATATCCTCCTTATTTACAAATGTTCCATTGAAGGAGACGATAGACTATTTGTGTGATTATATTGCGATTAACAACATGATCGTTCATTTACCCCCACTAAAACTAAAACAGTCATTGTACTTTTGTACTCATAACACACAATTTAAATTCAATGGGGAACTTTATCGACAAACAGATGGCGTGGCGATAGGATCCCCATTGGGACCGTTGTTTGCAGACGTCTTCATGGCGAGGCTTGAGAATGACCAATTAGAAGAAGCCATCCGTGGAGTTAGCGTTGATAAATGATATGTGGATATCATATGTATAGTTAGCGAAAATGCTAACCCAACGGATATCTTAGCCATTTTCAACTCTACTCACACGAACGCGACATTTACACTAGAAGCTGAACGTAACGATCAACTAGCCTTCCTGGACGTACTCACCCGGCGACGTGATGATGGATCTGTTCAACGTAAAATCTATAGGAAAGAAACCTGGAATGGCAGTATATCCATTTCAGCAGCTTTGTTCCTCTGAGGCAGAAAAGAAATCTCATAAACTGCTTGACCACTAGAGCCATGAGAATATGTACACAGGATGCAGTCTCGGATGAATTATCCATTCTACCTGCACTGTTCTTACAAAATGGCTATCCAGAGCGTTTTGTGGACAAGACTATGCAGTATCGTCAGAAACAGGATAAGATGAACCGAGTGGAAAAGAAAGCACTGTTTATCTCATTACCATTCAAAGGGGATACGCTTGCCGAAACAACCACCAGGAGACTTGACACTGTCATCAATAGAACATACTACGCTGCAAAATTACGCGTTTGTTTCAACTCTACTCCAGCTTTGTGTTTGCGACTAAAGGATAAAATGCCTGTTTCTGCGGCTTCTTTTTGTGTATATTCATTTACTTGTTCCTGTGGGACTAGTTCCGTGGGTCGCACGACCAGGCGTTTATCTGAACGTATCCGTGAGCATCATTCGGCCTGGATCAGCGGCGGTCACCAAGACAATTACGAGCGCGATTGTTTCACACCTCGTTGATACACATCATACTGTCAACCTGGACTCCTGTTTCCGTCCTATTTACCGAGTCAATGCCAGTCACTCAAAAGCTGTCAGATGCCGAATTTTAGCCACAGCCGAAGCGATTGGAATGCGATTAAAAAATCCACCTTTGTGTGCACAAAAGCGCTTTGTTCAGGCGTTGAGGTTGCCATGACCAACCACACACCATGACCGATCAAACCGTCATGGTTATCGATTGGAGTTAACAGACGGTAACTGTGTCTCCATTTCGAGACGATCGGGCAACCTGATCATTACTCACAAGCGAGAGTGGTTGAGCGTTCACAAATGATAATTCGGTCGTGCCTAACGTGAGGTCAATGGCGTAGTGGTAAACACGGTTGCCTCATGAACAACATGTCCGTGGTTCAAGTCCCGGCAGTGGCGATGATATGCACTACTGACGAGCTCTAATGAGAGCGAAACTCGAGTCTAGTGCTTCTTTTCAAAAGGGGCCGACTGGGGATGCAACAGCTGCGATCAATTGTGAGTGATGTTCAACTTTAAAATTAACCAAATCCCCGACTACTCATCAGTAATCTAAAATCCACCTTTGTGTGCACAAAAGCGCTTTGTTCAGGCGTTGAGGTTGCCATGACCAACCACACACCATGACCGATCAAACCGTCATGGTTCCAGTGGCGTCATAATGATGACGCAATCGTACCAAAACGTTGTTTCCGTGTTTGTCGATGACGTGTCTGACCTCACTCACATCAACTACTTGGTTTTGTCCGTTTCGCCCCGACAACTCTGTGTCATACAAATTGTTATGTAATTAGCCTGATGATGAATAACCGAAAACGAGCTTGTTCGCTACACTGTTGTTTTCTGAGACTAGTGGGAGACGGTGACTGAATGAAAAACCAGTGCTCGTCAAAGAAGAGCTAAGCTCTGTTTACCGAGACGTTCTTAGCCACAGCAATGCTATTTTGTTACCGTGCCCACATATACCTATTTAGTACATGTCGGTTAACAAGCATTAGTCAGGACTGAGGTTCCTGTCGTACGAAACGTAGGCTTGAGATTCGCAATCAAACATAAGTGCTTATTTTTCAGATGCCAAGTTGCCGAATTCTCACTGAAACCCAGCAGCATACTTCTTACTCTGATGCTCTGATGCCTATCCGTGTTTTGCCGTCAATGTTTGTGTACCTCCCTGCTGACGCACACCTGCAGTTCAGTGTACCATTGGGCATCACTACATAGATGTCCGTTTAAACGATGATTCCACTCCAACCTACAAATGACGTTTGTTATTGCAACCTGTATCAGCCTAAGCAAAGCTCATCCAGTTTCACACTACCGGTATTTATGTCATCGGAGACCGATATATAATTCCCTGTCGAGACTGTACACTTCGCCAGACATGTAGAGTTAACTTCATCGTATTTATCATTTATCTATTGAATATACTTTCTCAGGGTGGTTAGAGTTTGTGTTTCTTTGGGTTAAGTGGACATTTTGCGACAAACCTTAGCATAATTTTTCAGAATTAAATTGACGGAGAGTAACACAATTGTAGATTTCCATTAATTGTCAAATATTCTTCTGTGCTTAAGTTATTGGATTATGGTTAGAATTTCTTCGATTCTGTGTAGTTGCTTAGGGCCCACCGTAATTGTTAGTACAACTACGTTATGCCGCACCGTTCGCTACACTATCTTGGTATGCTCTCGTCTGACTTTGTCTTTTAACAGAATGTTCGCCATCCACCACTTGCACGAATCACGCGTTTGCATTGACAAACATATTCCCCAACTTGTTTTGAGTGTCAGTCATATGTATGATCACAAAATACTATTTATTGGGGTGGTAGAACAAATGTTAAACTTGTAAACTTATGCATCGTGCATATCACTACCAGCTAGATGAAGCTACTCTATAGGCAACGACAATATCTTACTAGGCTTCCTTTAAAAGAGGATTTATCCAGATAGAATGTCGAGTCTAATCACACGGCTCACTTGTATCCTGTTTGTGAACATAACGAGTCGAACAAACTTCTATCGAGCCTGACTTGACAAAGTGGAAGATAACCTCGCTTCCAGGTTCTGCATGAGATTGCTTGTGACAATCGTACGCAAATTTCTGATCACATTTTAACTGTAATTTTGTAATGTTATTTCATACATTTGTCCATTTCCGTAAGCTTCCAGTGCAGACTGTAGTTTTTGCAGTTCAGTTACATTTAGTAATGCAAACATTCATCAAACTAAGAGCATTAATTATGTCTTCAACTACACTATTACTTTCCTCAATTAAGTTTTCATAATTACCGCTGAAATAATGTACAGCATTACATTTTAAATTACGATACCTACAGAATATACAGTTGACGGAATTGGACGTGATTTTCGGCACTTATCAGGTGAGTCCTTCCTACTTATGAATTTGTGTAACTCATGCTCGAATACTTCTTTGAATCGGACACTATCAGCTCTTTGTCATATTCTTGACAGAAGGTAAAGATCTTGAAGGCACAGCAAGGGCGATCCTTTCTCACATTTTGAGGCACACTTTCAGCTTGCTTAGAATGCAGTCGACAAAACTGGTACATCTAGTCTTGCCTCACGGAACAAATGATAAATCCTGCCATTTTGGGCAAAAATTGTCGGCGTAGCTCAAACTATCGGCATACAGTACTCTCCAATACTGATACTTTCTTCTGGAAGTTACCTGTAATTTCTGGTAGACAGATCAGCTGTGGAATATGAGTTATTAGGCGTGTTCTGGCAGAATCGAATTTTTTTGTGCGGCATCTATATATGTTTGGGTTCTGCTAAGATGAGCACTTCTAGATCTTTGTTAACTATAGGTAACTATCGAAACGCATCGCACAACATAAAATGAACGGCCCAAGCTACACGTTCCACGAAAATCTGAAGAGTTTTGAGAAATTTGCTAATTCAAACCATGTCAAAGACGATCAACACCGCGTAACAAAAGACCAAATTCTACACTGAACTACGTCTACTTGCCATCAAGCCGGGTCACGGAGGTAGCATAACCGATGGCTCTCGACGGTTATTATTTTTTCACCGACTTAATTGACAGCGATAGGGTTTTTATTCTGCCAATTAGTTAGTCTGTCGAAAAGTACCTCCAGTAAGTTGCTGACAGTCTCACAGATTTTGCTGTAACAATTGTACTATTCACCAAATTTTATGTAGTGCATAATTCCGTTTCTGTTGTATTCCTCGACGTTCTCAACTTCTCCTGATAAGTTACCATGATTCTACCCATCAAATGGAGACCACAGAAACCTTCACCCTCAAGTGTTAAACCATAAGTATTAACATTTTCCCAAACACAAAACTGTGATCATCAGTGTAGATAGACAACATTGCTGTTAAAACTGGTAGGACCACTTGCCTATTGTTGGCGTGAAGTAGTGTTTTCATGATTAGCATCAAATAATTTGTCTCTTAGATTATACCACTTTGGAAGTGAAGTTTGCGATCAGTACTACTTACTTGGTCGAGTTCAACAAACTTCAATGTGAGGCCCTTCAATCGAGCTTTTTGTGAATTGCAACCAGCACTATTGATAAAGTCAATTAAACATAATACCCGCTTGTTGATCGAGGGTTATATAGGGTGAACAAGAAATGATGTTTCCGCCAGTGAACTTACTAATTACGCGTGCTATGTTTAAACTATAAATGTAATCATCAGGTATGTGGTTGGTTCAATGCCGTGTATTGTTTGAAATTGTCGGCAGCTTTTCCACCGCTTACAAGAATGAGAAAAAGCCGGTGAGATTTGTTGTATATAATCTGTGATTCCTTGATAATGAAAATAAATGTTCACTAATGCGGATGACATTTGATGAGCGTCTGAAAATGTGTACACTTGTACTTGGGGCTAACGACATTTGTCTGTTAAGAATCATGAAGAAAGAATATCACATTCACCGGAAACAAGATTGGAGAATTTCAGATTTTGTCGGAAAATGGTTGAGATTGATTGGGGATTCATAATTTCAGAACGGTTTATGAACATCTGGTAATTTACTTCATTGTTGACATGATGACTTCTGACACAGATGCTTCTTCAAATCAGATCAATCACAAGCCTTCTTTATATTTTCATCAGTGACCAGTTAACGAAAACGTTCATAAGCCAAATCTTTTGTTGCATAATACACTGAATTACCGAATATGCTTGATTTTTTAGTTTGATGCCCTTCCTCAAAGTCATTTTCTTATGGTCAGTAAAGAGCAAAATATTCCTTTCCTGATGTTAGTGGAATTCCGCAACCTGATATAAATTATACATCTAGGAAACCACTTTCCATTTAAAAGCAGTTTATTAGTTTATATTTTGCGACGTCAGGCTAAAATTAAATGCGACATAAAATGACCACTCTCCGTGTATAATGAAAACAGATGGGCTATATAACCCTAAACTCATGTCTGAGTGGTTCAGAACCACATCTGTTTGGTGAACATATAGTGATTAACTAGTCATAAAAGTCATCTGGCAAATCACTGGGGTCAGTCCAATGAGTCACCAAAAGATAATGGACTTCAGAACGTTTTCTGCGTGTTTCAGTGTTAGATAGTGACAAGACTGCAAATTAGTCGTTTTCACCACACTCGTTTTATTTTATTCCCCCTTTTCTTTGGATTAAACATTAATCAAATTTGCTCGCAGATTTTGTATCCAGATTGGTTACCCAGCTAACTAATTTCTGCAGTTTGCCTTACGTTATAACTTGCTAGTGGTATCTATTACTCTCAACGCGAACATAATGTGAACGTCATTTACGGTTTTCTGGTGCAGCCGTATTGAATACGGTGACAGAAAACCATATATATTGTTGTGAAATTCCATTCGATAAGGCAGCCTCTGGGACTTCTATAGGAAGTCGTATCTCAGATTGCGTAAATTCCGCGGAGCCACCTTTTAAATTGCTGATGATTAGTCTAAGAGTTGGATTACAACTGAGGTTTAATCACGTTCTCTTACAGCTTTCACATTCATGCTGCATTTACAAGTAGCTTAATTATGAGTCCTGTGAACCTTCTAACATGTTTCATTCTTCTGTCATTTTACATCGTCATTTTTAACTCGGGGAGCTGCAAATACATCGCATCAACAATGCCAGGGCAACTATAGTTGGTTTATTTCTGTATACCCATCTAGACAATCGATATTAGCATTTCGATTCATAAGCCTCTGCAGATATTACTAACGGATTACACTATACTGAATGCCTAGGTCAGCTGAGGTAAGAAAATCTACGCTGAGCTTAATTTAAAAAACTTGGGTCTGGTTCATTGTGAGATTGAAGGCTAATAAAAGCATGACAACCTATACAATACGATTATTCGACTAGTTCCGTGGAATGCCTGATTTATTTGTACAGAAGGAGGACACAGTTGTAATCTTGATGCCGCCTCGTTGACCTGATGGCTATGCTACTGAATTCGACAATAAGTATATGCTAGATTGATTTGTCAAGTGCCACAAGTCAACTTCAACTCGCTGAGCTTCTAAAAATTTTAATAGGTTGAGTATATAAATTAGATGCTTCATTCCCAAGGTCACGTTTACACATAATTTATGAAGTGGCAGATGAATTCAAAGAGGACAACATGTAAAAATCACGGGCTGTGACAGAAGGGTGATATAGTTTCGAAGTCCGAATCATATATGGACTACATGCAACCTACTAGAACGGGAGTCAAGTGATGTATGCAATTCAACTAATTATCTCCCATCCGCATAAGAGGTCGGGAAGTATGGCATGGACGGCGCAGGATAACCCGGGCCGTTTGCAGAAGGTCCGAGTGAGTTGTCTTTATCCATCATTTTTCCGAGGGTAGACGTGTTGTAAATGAAAGGGTTATATCGAACATAATTAAAACGAGAGTTGTGACTTTTGATCGGACCTGGGGCTGTGTCCGCTACACCCTGAAGTTTACCAACAGATTTATAGAACCGGATACTGGCCTCGCCGGAGTGACTAATCAAATGGAGTACTTTACCAGAAACTTCGAAGTTTACTTCTTACTACTTCTGAGTAGAGTTGTTTTAGCTGAATATAGAACTCTGCATAACCGCAAGTTTCAAAATACTCAATACGGTAATGAGACTAAAGACGTATAGGCAAACACATGTTTTCGGTAATTCATCTTCAGACTGATACAATTATATGGGTTGTTTTTATGGTTAGATTGAGATATCGGGCAGGCTTATCCCAAAGACTCTAAGTCACTGGTAAATATATAATTGTACCCGTCTAAAGATGAAGGAAGGAGCATACATCTTTGCCTACATATTTTTATTCTCATTATGGCATCTTAACAAAAATTGATGATTTGGCTACAGAAAACAGTCATCAAAATATATCGATCTTTCTTTAAACCTCTATTCTATTTTGTTTATTTAACGTGAGCATACTCAGTCACTTCTGCTCTCCGTATCGACATTTTAGTTAACAGATGCACTCCGGTTTCTACACAGTACACAAGAAATGATGCATTGTAACATCAACCCGAACGCTATTCTGATTGCAACCGGATACAAATGGAAACTTGGGGGGTTATACTTTTTGGAAAAGATTGTGGATACAACGAAGGTAAGGACTCCAATTAAACTCTACCTCATTTTTAGTAAGTGACCAGAAAATCGTTTTCAGTGAGATAAAGGGTATTTATCCACTAACTGACTATGTAAAAATATGACTGTTGTTTACTGGAAAACATATTAATCATCAGCTATAAACTGCTAAATTCAAACTTTGGCGATATACCTTCTTCGTCAAATTCATTTAGTCAAGCTACCAGATAGTAATTGAGGACGTAAAAAAATCGAAATTCTGTTACTTCCCAAAACCGTAGAAAACACCGTAGAATACATTTTGTTCAATCCTTCTTTGACTTTCCTTCTTTTAAATGCAATTCACGAAAATAAATGTGATTTAGAAAATTGCCACACAATTTTCAAACGACAGTCATTGTGTCAGGTGATTTTATTGCGTTTATGTTCTCCACATTATATAAAGCTATTTGGATCCAGGCAACCATCATTAGTGGATATGTAGGAAAGCTTCTTAAACTTCGCTAAAGTGAACTAATTTCAAAATGCTGTTCATAAGGTGGATTTAGTTTCGGAATTTATGCGGGTAAAGTTCAAAAGGAGATTCAATCGTATGAGAACTTTTAGGTAATTCATTTATTCCGGATAACAATACCTTACGTCAGGATAAACGCCTGTAGTTAAAACTTTATAGTCGTCTGACTGAAGCTTTGCAAAACCTTCCAATAATCTTTTGCGGTGCAGCTAGCATTTAGCTATACGAAACAGTTACTTTAAAATGAAATAAAAACCAATAAATATTCTTGAACTGTTATCTGGATCAAGACACTCTTTTCACATGGATACAGTTTTATTTTCCCTAATATCAAAGTGATGTCCAGTGATCATTACTCCCGATTGGTTTGAATCGATAAACGTGTTGAAACTCTCCATAAGGAACGAGCAGTGATCCAGGTGTCATACGGAAACAACAGAGGACTGCCCAAGTGAAAGAAATGATTTAGAATATTCTTCAGCTAATTTTAGGCAACCAAAGATTTTAAAGGATCTCCACACTCGACTGCAGACGAGACAATGAACAAGCATTTCAAAAGAAACACCAAGATCTTGGAGTTAACTAACTGCCTGTGCTGAGGTCGAGTGAGTAGTAAAAGCACAGGGATTCGCAAGTTGTAGGTATAGATGAGTAGAAGAGACAGACTTGTTAAGTTATGTAGGTATGAATCAAATCACAGTGGAAACGAGGGGCTGAAAAACACAGAAGCGTGGTCCATGTGAGAAGATTAACTACTTAACTGTAGGTAGACTTAACCACATACTCCTACACACTGAGTCTTGTTACACAATACAACGAACCAGGTGAATGCTGGAAAAGGTGACAGAACAAGGAATACGCGGAACAGCTCGCTACAACAAGAAGCGAGTGAAATGCATTTTATCACTGATTATGTTTTAAACCGTGCGCAAAATCTGGTTTTGTTTAGCTGACACAAATCTCATGAGTACACTGAGTTTTAGAAAAGTATCCAAAATTATTTCAATAGATCTGATGTTGAAATGATCGGATTTCACTTGCTCACGTGATGCATGGTTGTTCTGAGATGTAATACACATGAATAAGCATTTTCTCCTGAATACCTATATTTCTATGCATTCAAGTCACTTCGAAAGTAGAGTACTGTTTGAAAGCCTCATTAGCATTCACATGGTTCGTTTGCTACCTAAATATTTATTGGACCTGAAGCAAAATAACAATTCATTTCCTCAAGTTTGTTCACGGAACTAAACAACAACAGTTCTTATTATGTCCATTGTGTGTTGCGTGAAGCTGTGAAGCGGAACGATATTTCATGTCGGTTTTCATTATGTAACAATAACATGTTTGCAAGCTAAACATATGAAAAATCCCTCTCTAATACAATGCATCTTTTTAATGCTAGCGTGTCTTCATATTTCAGAGACGTTTTTATTGCGATGAATACGTTTATTCTGTTTTTCATATATACCAGCGACTTCAACAAGTATCGGCTATTGTATTTGGGCTTATTTCCCCACTTATGGATAATGCTGAGGAATGGAGGTGCCAAACTGTTCGAATTTAACTTAGTAAAGCTTGAGAGTAATGTATTTATAGCCCTGGCATTCACATTTTCATGGCTTGTTCTGATAACCAAATCTGGATTCATTTTGCACATTTGCTTTTTCGGTCAGTAAATCGCTGATTATTGTTTGTTGTGATCACCTACTTTATACTTAACAAGAAATTATTGTCACCAGTTGCTTCCTTAGCAAAATAGTAGAAATTTTTAATGCTGAGAACGTTTGCTTATCAAGGAGGGCTCATAACATTTGATCACTTCTATGTGGTCCGCCGGCATCTCAGAAGAGGTTTATTACCAACTTCGAAACCATGTGTACATATGTAGATTTTTAGCACTGAATCATTTTTCAATCAGAAATGGAAGTCTGAAATGTGATATGATGAGCGATCAAATATACAAACAGGAAGCCTTCTGGTCACTGTGGTACATAGCACTTAACAGTTTGTTTGAAACTGTCTCACTTAGTAAGTAAGTGAAGACTAACCAACGCTATGGTTTCCTTTCTCATTTTCCAATGTTTCTGCTTTTGTCTTTAGGTGTGCTTTTGTGACCCAGTTGTGCTTGTATTGTCTATTATGAAGGGATGCCGCTGCATTGCACTGTAGTGTTCAAAGTCAACATGTTGCAATCCTGTGATGTTTATCCTATTGAATACTGTTTTTTAACTCATGAGAAATTGTTCAGTGCAACTTTAAACTAAACGGCACATTCTTTAATTCCACGTTCAGCACGGATTCAGGAACGCACAGGTGTTAGAACCTTCCACGTTCCACGCAAACATACAAATCTGCAGACCTGCAGAGCTTGCAAAAGGGACGTTAGCGATTTAGCTGTTAACTTGTTCGTGTTAGCTTGCCAAACCGACATAGTTGAAAGTCAATTTTAAAAACGTCCGGGTGCTGCTTAAGCTGACTATCAATTGATTCACTACCATCAATCATTGGCAAAGAATGTATTTTCCAGGCTGCGTATTCGTCGACGCCAATTAATTCGTCTACATGAGAGAACAATGTTCAAGGTTTACACTTAAATACTGCTTTGTGCAGTACACATCTATCATTGAACATTTAATCGTAAAATACCATACCCTGTCTTGTAAAATTTGTTTCAACTTGAATCAACTATTTTTCGCCATTTCCTCAACATAATTTGCCCAGGAGGTTGACTTTTAAGTTAGCCGCCGTAAATCTGAAGGGTAGAAAATTTAGCCGGATGCTTTTTGACACACGACCTTTTTTCTGACACAAAAAACGATGTTTATCAAAATTGTCTGACAATCTTCCACATGTGCTGTTAGCATATCCCTGTTTGCATTCGTACAACAGACTTCACCAAAGTTTGCCGGTTACTCCACAAAATTCCCTCGCGCATCGCAGCCGAACTTAGACTATATTGCCCCGGAAGCGCAACTTTACAATTCCATGTCTCCGTTGGCTGACATGTTTTCCTTGGGAATGGTTCTGTGTGCAATTCACAACGACGGTCGGTCACTGATCGAGGCTGACAACAACCCTAACGTGTACATAAAAAAGTTGCCTGAAGTGAGTGACCCTGTTTAAACGAGAAGAAAATATATGAAACGATGAGGTTGTTTCCTCGTGGGTAGAGTTGAGGTCATTTTCAATATGAAATGGTGGAATCCTGTTCAGCTGATTTGAAAATCTGACAAACTTATGGTCATCACTTCGCTTCTGGCTTCGCACACTATTGCAGGCGAAAATAAAATATCGATGAGCAGCGTGTCATGTTAACATTCACTAAAAATAGCCTAGAGATTATAGTAAAAAAACAATCGCGCTCGTTTCCATTGAAACCTTATCAGGCAAACTGTACACTGTTGGTAAAGACATTTCCAGGATCAATTAACAACGAAACAGACGCAAATACATAATTTTCATTCATACAAATCAATGACAAATGGCAATTAATCACTGGTTACATCATGGTTGGCAGAACAACATACTTCTCTGATCCGAAAGTATTACATTTGGATGCACCAAAACAGGTTTTATAAGAAAACGTTGACGGCTTCAGCTGATGCGAAAGTTGAACAAAACTTCTCCGCTAGAGAGATATTTAACTCTTGAGAGTAACAAACACACTTAGTACATTGGCTGCTGAATGTATTACAATAAGTTAGGTAAATTTGTATTGAGCAGTCGTTTTTCTTAGGGGTTTCAGTATAGTTTTAGTTATGTCTGAGAAGTCACCAGTATAGGAAAAGCTGACTATAAAAGCAAACAAGTATACACTTCAACACCAGGGTGAGGTGAGTCTGGAGCGGCTTCGCCTTTTGGCGGCAAAATGTCTTGTTAAAAGCGAACCAATCCTTGTCATTTCAAAAAATCGTACCGATATGTAAGCCCTGAATTTCTGCTGAATACCATTTATTTTTCTTACTCCGACCTTGCTTAAATTTATCACAAACCTCTTAGGGATTTCATTAGAAGGAAGGCAAACATTTCGTTATTCCGAGCCTAATGAGCCAAATATATGAATGGTTAAATTTACGGGGCATTTAGGCACGTTGGAAAACAAAAATCCAAATACGGTTTGCTCTCCGCGGATGTAATAACACGGAACCGTGAAGATGGATGGAACATGAAGAATGGTTCGGATATTACATGTGTAATTCATTATACGGCACCGTGCAAGCAAAATTTATCCGCTAAAAAGTGGTATTTAGTATAGCATGACCAACTTTGTCAAATTGTGGCAGCTTTCTGAATTTTTATTTTGTCCCATCTCGTGACTGATGTTTCGGACGGCGGCAGCCGTAGATATTCTTACTTGTTGAGTTGCGTGCACAGATTAATTTGGACAACTTAACTCGTATAATTTGTATATTTTTCCAGGGCAGCCTTTAAAACGAATTATATGTCTCGGTACACGATAAGAGATCATGACTATTGCTTAGTATCGTTGATCTTATTAAGTGGCCGGAACAGGTGAGCATGGACAATCAGGATGATGCCATAGTAACTCGAATATCTATGTTACAATCACTAAATTGAATGCAATAATATGCAAATAGATCTTTGGAAACTATGCGCAGGTTGCAGACGGCATTCTAATTAACCATCAAACAGGCTATCAGGCGAAAACGATAATCGATTTCATTCGTATTACAAATCTGGGCATATTAGCGACAATACATTCTAGAGTCGCTAAGTAATTCCAAATTTCGCTCAATAGTCTTCGACTTGTCATGCCGCAGGTGGTCGCGAAGTAACTGAGAAAGGAATATCTTGAAACCTTCAGCAGCTCTTATATCAAGTTTCCGAGTTATTTGGTTGAAATTTTGAAATGTTCTACATCGTTGTCTTGCTCTATTGCAAGGAATGGTATATTGTGGTTTGCAACTAAAACGAACGCCTTCCTAGCTGAAAATTTGATATGACTGAGAAAATTTGAAGTTCCGAAGTGGTTACCTAATACGAAGTAGACTTATGTGTTCATCACCTTGAAAACTCTAATTACGTCAAGTTTACACATTGTTACATCCGTTTTCAATGAGTGTGCATGATGATTCATAGCTTTATTACTTATGGATATGTTAACTTATAAAAATGGATCCCTTAGATTCATTGCTGTGATCCCTACCGGGAATATCGAGTTCAGATCATAATGTGTACAATTCCTCCGACACCTCCACGTGTACAGATCAAACCGCGATATCGGAACCATAGTGGTCAGACAGCGTAAACCAGCATGTGCACATCTAATCCACAGGGTAGATATGTCCTCATCTGTTTAGGTGAACACAAATAAGTGACATTCGTGGACCTTAAGAAGTAACTGAAATGAGTAAACTGGGGTGCTTCTGTCAACTGCGCTCACTAAGCAGAACAATCACAGAGTGAAAATTGTTGATCCACCTTGTTTTGAGCGATATGATGATATACACTAAACGATGAAAAAAGCTGTTGACAGAACGACAACTGTTCCATTTTCCTGACATTTGAATTAATTAACTGAAAAGGCAGTAGTGAATGGGAAGGAGATTCTAAACGTTTTCCAAAATTTTCTGTATGAAATACTGTATACAGAAACCTGTGAAACGTATTCAATATTTGTTAACTATTACAAATAGACCGTTTCTAACTATGTCGTTTCTGGCCCCATAGCTCTCTTTATTAAACAGTTCGTCTCCATGTGATCGCTCAATTACCAGTTAATCTTTTTCACTGTTCTCCGTAAGGAACTCAGTGGATAGAATAGACAAATTGCTAGCAAGGTTAATGGGTTGTGTGTGATCTTTTGCACACAGTTGCCATAAGGATGACTGCGGGAACCGTAAACTGCTCGAAAATCGGTCTTTAAAATATAAAGGTTTAAAATCTATCTTCCTCCCCGAATAACACAGTTTATCAAACAAAACCATCCAATCAGACGTATGTAATTTACTAATAATGATATGGCATCTGTATTCTGCTGTTTGCCGAGCGTGGAATTTCGACTGCGAACGTGGTCAGGTTATTGTTGCATAAGAAGTCGGGCGTAAACAAGCGAACTTTGCGGTTAGTAAAGGTCAGGCAGTGTCCATATTAATATATATATATCATATATATATATATCTAGAACTCAGTAAAACTGAGTCTGGCTACATAAATTGTCCGAGGACTATTGAAGGAGAAGCTTCGGCCGAATAAATAACAGAAAACAAGGAAATTACATATACCTTCGAAGGATCTGAGCTTCAATAGCCAGCTGATCTACAGCCAACTGGAAGAAACCCCAACTCAATTCTCCCATAATTGGATTTATCACTGAATCAGTCAGGTGAAGGCCAGAAAACATCGAGCTGCTGCAGCTTAGTGGATGTGATATGTGTATGGTGCACTTGCACTATTTAAACGTTAGGAAATAGACAGCACATACAGGCTACTCATTAAAATCTTTAAGAGTATCGAAGTCATTTTGGGGACTAGTAACTACAACAATTCGCTCTAATTGGACGTTCTAATCAACCGAAAGCCTGTTGGAACACTAAACACACTGGTCTACTGAAAATGAAAACACCCATGCCAACTCCACTGCTTGCACGACAACCATCCATACCTCGACGAAAGCAATTGTATTCGACCTCTGTTTGGAGGAGCAGAAATATACTGAAGAAAAAAAGAGAAAGAAAGAAACATAACTGCACTATGTATTTTTTCCAAACGGACACTCAAGAGGTTTCTTCAAGTTCGACTTGTTGCAAAAAGAAATAACCTTGAACTATGTGGAACAGCCAACGAGGCCAACATATCAAAACTGACTGCAGTTGTTCAACAAGGCGAGCCATTACAATAGCAGACAAACCAACCTCAACCATAAATAAAATATTATAAAAACTAAATGGGAAACGTAAATCAACTAAAAAATAAAAGTAGTATACATCGTTGAATGCAACGACTACAACATACATGACAGTAACAAAACCCAATGGAAGTTACCTAGCTAACTTTATAAACACCAATCAGCCATCAACAGATGCCATCAAATTTCTTAGATATCCCTCCAGGAAAACCCAACTGGATATTCGCACAATACAGAGAACACGAAAATTCTTACCGACTAAAACACCAAACATAAATTATTTCTGTCAATCAGCTCAATAAACAAGCCCATTCAATCGGACAAAACCCACATAGCGGTTGCAACCAACGCGCAACCTAAAGGATAAACAAAATCGTAAGAAATCAATTTTACGAACAGCTGTTTTCGATCATTCTCATCGGGCTGTTACAGTTACATAAGGTACATGCGTTTTATATACAAAAGTTTAGAGCAAGTCAGTTGGGTCCTTGAAATCACAGACGGGTCGGATCACAGTCTATTAGAGGGAGGATGAGAGTGTTGATGAATTAGCGACAATGTTACTCGTGCCTATCGGAAGACATGCATTAGTTGGTGTCAAGTGGTTCACGCTTGCTCGGGTTGCAAGTGGTTGTGGAACAGCTAGCCAAGAGAAATTGTGGGTTTTGTAAAACTTTTTGGGGCACAGACAGGAGTTGAAGATTCCGGTGGCGGTAGCCACGGCCATTGATAACAGACGCAACTCACTTGACGAACCTTGTAGACTTATCGGAAGGCTTCATCCAGCGCAATTTGATGACTTGTGTCAATTAATAGAGAACCGAGGACACTGGTAATGGGCATTCTCGAACCGTTGCGGAAGGTGTCCACGAATCTTTTCCGATAGCCACTTCCTGGTTCTCTCAACGTTACCCGCTTGACAACAACAAGCGAAAGTATAAACACAGAAGGTGGAAGAAAACCTAGGCAAGCTGTCTTTGAGGTGTGGCACAATTACCGAGCAGGTATTGAACGCTAAGATGACCCACGCTGCAAGATAGGCGCTCTCAAGTGCACTACAAAATCTGCGGGTGATGAGTTCACTCACTATAGGAACACAGTGATAGAAGGTCTATAACAGACAGTCATTCTCAAAGTGGTTTGGAAGTAATCATATACGATCAGTCACATTTAGATAGAAAGTTTATAGGATCCAATACAAGATGTAGCCAAACAACCCTTATGTCAAGTGGGAAATAAGAGTGACCGATAAAAGTAACCAATTCTATTTCACATGGAAAGTTGAACATCCATGTTCCTTTGGCAAACACAACAGCACTAAAAACATAGGCTCGAAAATCGATATAATCTTGTTCTGTAAATGGACGTTTGCATTCTGAATATTAATTTTGGAAAACAATCGAAGCTGATAACCCGAGTTAACAAATCCATCACCACATCCAGTTGACAGTAATATGACTACTGATGTCACTGTTTGTACTGGATTGTAAAAATGTAAAATTAGGCCCAAAACACTCTTGAAAATGTGCGGGAAACCGCAAACTTCTCCACATATTTAAAAATACTCTTTTCGTCCATGAGAGTTTGAACTAGCCGTTCACTTGGTAGGATGTGACCCATAAAAACTTGCCTGAAACACCCAAGTATGGCGTTTCATCGTTGTCCTGGTTGTCCGTTTCTTGCATGTTTGTCCTCCGTCGCAACCAAGCAGCACAACCGCAATGTGAAGTCAGTGGTTTCGTAGTCAGCACAGTTTTCTTAAGAAAAAAAGTAGGCAAATATTCAAATTCTGGCAAGGCAATCGGTGTACGTCTTGTTAAGCGTAGAAACGTGTGAAGCTCAATCCTGAGAATTCTTTTCTAGAGCGGCTGACTACATTTACTTGTGGCTGTGAATGATATTCGCCTTTGAGTGATATGTACCTCAAATAACTTAAGCCTCTCGGTTGTTTAAATGCACTACATAAATGGTCTTTTCACTTTATGAAGTATCTGTTTGATAAACATAAAAGGCCTTCGGTTTGCTGTTCGATCAATTCGGTGGCAAACTATGTACATCCTAATTCTTCTGGAGTGTTTATTATAAGCCCTTCTCTAGTTTGACCACAATCATTTTCTGTTTACTTTCCACTTCAGATACCCACCAAGTTTCTGAAAATCGCGGACAAGTTACCAAAGTCCCTGGTTGAGCCAATCAGGAAAACAATCAGCCAGGACGTACGAGACAGACCGACTTCGCAACTATTTGCATTGGTAAGGATAGGTGGTTCTGTAATGTTGTCAGCTCAACACACGTTTCTAGACATTGCAATGTGTGAAGTCTATATGGCAAGTAAACGAAAACTGTTAATTGGTCCTCAATGATTTAATGCGTAGAAAGATCTCATGGTTGACTGGTAAACAGCAAATACTGTAACGAAGACATTTTGTGTTGGGTCATGAAATAACTGAAATAATTATACACGTAGAATCAAAAATGTTCTTCAGCTCAAGATCCGGGATAAAATTTAAATCGCAGGCAACATCTGACAGAAGATAAGGCTTAGACAGCTGAGCTTGGTAGGTCTTTGTGTCAATCCACTGTTATGATAACCTTGACGGGCGCTAATCATATACCTTAGCGCTCTCCAGTCAACACTGAGAGATGGTAGCCCAGGGGTGCTTATATGAATAGATCAGAAAACGAATCTTGCATGCGCTGACAAAACTTAAAACAGAAACTGTTGCCTAGCTTTGATAATTTTTTCTACCACGGTTGCTTCAGAAATGTGTTTTCATGTTATCAGAAGAATTTCCGTATACTGGGTTTATTTAAGCCACGCTGTTGATCATGGAGCTTGATGCCGTTAGTTAGACTGTCTTGTCCGGCAACCTACACAGGACTACTCGTAAACCTGCAGAGTAACATGTTTTTTAAATGAGTAAATTAGACATCACAATCACGGTGCGTGAAAAAGAAGAAAACATTCTCCGTTTCTGAATATGGAACTTCTTGGAGGCCTGTGGGTAACTGGAGTGGCAGCAAAAGCGAATAGTGAGAAAACCATCTAGACAACCACCGCAGCAAAGTGAGTTTGCGAGGTATGGAGGTGATTTCGCACGCCATGTGACAGTTCTCATAACTTGTTAAACCTTATGTCCATTATATCCTGGGCACAACAACTGATGTGATGAAATCAAGGGTGAAGTTCTCCAGGACACAGTCGACTGAAGGCGGAAATGCCCGTGAATTTTGGAGCCACTTCGTGGACATTGCTAGGTGGCTATCCTGTGCGTGCTTTACAAGAAAGCTAAAAGGCTTTCCCGGACTCGTCACTTGTATGCTCTGCGAATTCGTCTCTCGCAAGCACAATGGACTAAGTAGTTATCAAGGGTCAACGCAACAGTCCAGAACGGTCCCGCTTACAGCAGAATTGAAAGCCATTTTAGTTATCACTTCAATCGAATACTTGCCGAATGAAGTCCGTACTCAGTCACATTCAACTTTCTGAGAACAATTCCAGGTGAACCCGTCTATCGCACGTACGTTTATGCTGCCAGAGTACTTGCGACAAATGAACACCTTTCAGATGTAACATGTAACACAGGAGGTATTGCCAACGTATGGCTGACCACGGTAATCGTGGTGAGTCAGTCAAACGTTATATTATAGGAATCGATGTGCAACTGGATGAGAACCCAGTGCTCTTGCAACTGAGAACATTTTAGAAACTGAAACAAAAATATCTAGTTGAGTGCAGCGGTTTCGATAACAATTCAGTTCTGTCACTTTTCCGAAGCTAATGACCACTTCCGTATGCATCTGAAAACGTACTACCTACTCGTGGTATAAGTTGTAGGCTGCAAGTAACACAACAGGTGGTATGGGAGCAGGTGAAACGGATGGGTTCCATACATGGATCCTGTAGAAGGTGTCTGTGCAGTTTTCAAATGTGGGCGTTACTTGATTATTGCCAAAATGGGCTGCAGACAAAAATAGTATTTCCATCATATGTATGGACCATCCGAATAGTGGCTTTACTCAATGGTTCACTTTGTAGTTTAGCGAATATGCCAGGCTCTGTTTTTCATTAAATAACATTTAATTAGATTTGTATTTTAATTTTATACGATTTCGTCAATAGGCCTGTAGGAGTAGCCAGTTATTAGTTTGCTTACATAGAAAGAAATTTGGTCTCTATAGCTTTTCTAATCAGTCACTTGGTTTGGCTGTCGAAAAAGTTACCAGTGGAACATAGAGGTGTCGCTTACTAGAAGTTGAACATCACTCATTAATAATCACGGTTTTACATTCACAATGACCTTACATCTTAAACTTTTTGATAAAAAAATTACTAGCCCCCAGTTTCCTTACTTATCACGACCAAAGTTGCACTTCGGACTATCTTATCGTGAAGCAACCATGTTTACCGCTGCCAGACTGAACTCACATCAGGAACAACCTTATTCACTTACAAGTATTCGTCCGGGCACTTCAGGGGGTAACATACCGATAGGATAGTTGAAATCCCAGAAAAATTAAGGTTTCTTACCTACGACATTGGAGAGTGATGATGAATTGGGGTCGGCTGAACTGTTTACATGAATGAGAAATATGAGATTAGTCACGGATGATGTGAAATTCATAAACACAAATAAAAAGCTATGTGTACTTACGCAAATCTATTCAATTAGAAGTGTTGACCGTTTCAAGCTTTCTTTCTGCGTGTGTTGAGTTGGAGGAAATTATAAATGCAATGGTTCATGAGTACTTGAAGAAACCCCGGAAAGGTTTTCGGCATCGGGATGTAAAAATAACCCGCATCCAATGAAAAAAGTTGTGTACGTTGGTTTACAGTTTCTTTACTGCGTATTAACTGAAGCGATAACTAGAAAGCTGAAGGATGCAGTTAACTTGTAATCTTTTGTTTCCAAACGCCATGTCCATGTAACCTCCACTCCAGGTTATAGTCAATCTTAAAACACCGAGGTGTTTATTTTACAGTTTTTCCCTTGTATATTTCTTCACGTATGTATGGTGATCCCAATAAGTTGACTGTACCGCCAGACTCTCGAAAAGTCAATCAATGATTGGTCTCATTAATTTTGCCATTGTGGCTTACGTGGTTTGTCGAACAGTTTTTCAGTCACACACATGCATTAATTCCCCGTGATGATTGAGATATTAGTTATTGCTTAAAATTCGATCGTATACATTCATTTACTGTCAGCTATGCTATATACACACAGTTCTTATAGTACTGTGTCAGGACAGTCGAAGCTAGCAAAATAATTGTTGATTCTTCAGCTTAAAGTGTTCAATGAGCCAACGGTGCTTTCTTACGAAGGCATTTTATCGCTAGAAAGCAGATCAATGAACCAGAAGAAAGAATTCTTTAACCGATTTGCAAAGGTCGTCCCGGAATTTCAACCGGTAAGTTTTTGTTAACCAGTACTAGACCGCTTTTCTTACTACATTGCGTTGAAATGGTACTGTTCACAAGCTGTTGATGTAACAATGTTCACGTCCTGTTCTTCTTAGTACACTTGTAGTCTGAGGAAACATTTGTAGTTTCGGATAGAAGTGTTTATCTGTGCAGCATCTTTTCACTTTGAAAATTTCTAATTTGAACACAAAGATAAAATTAGTTTTGTAGGTGACTGTTTGAAAGAATTAATGACTTCCATTAAAACGTTGACTATTCTGCTCTTAACTGAAGCAATCGAACACCGGAATCATGGCCTCAAACTGATGTTCACACACGTTTATTTCTTCGTCACAAACACTTAGTGAAAAGCAGCTGCATATTTGTTTGGAAACGGATAACAAATAGGGCAGAATTTTTGCATACCAGGCTAGTTGACAAACGATCTTTCACATACTGAAGCCACGGGTAAATAGGCCTGTCACTTTTAAGCCCGTAAACCACAGTATGAACATGGATGTTTATAAAAAGACAAGTTTGTAATGAACAATAAACTCAACCACAAGCAAACAAATTCATTTCAAGGGCATTTTGGAATGCAGCTAACACCATGTGATAGAAGGAACGACTGATATGTCATAAAAAAGCGCCCAGTCACAATGTTGTCCAATTTGGAGTCAACGGTGCACTGGTCAAAACGGTTGCCGCATAAAAGCATGACCGGAGCTTGAATCTTAGTGGAACTACTGACGAGGTCCGACAGGGGCTAAGACCAAAAACACCGCTATATTTTAAAGGGAACTTGTTCGTGGAACTATGGCAATGCGACAAGTGTAATCCGTTCTAGTGATGTCAGACTTACCTTTCACTTAAATAAAACGGCAAAACTGTCTAACATGTAAAAGTGCTCTCTCATTTTCTTAAGCATGACAGCATTTTCATGTAGACTGAACCCGTTTTTGGTCACATATGGTCAACAGTAACCGGGAGGATGGGAGGATACTAGGTTGACTTACCACTGTGGTGCCGATACGATAAAGGCGGACGAAAAACGAATGATAGAAAAAATGTTACCATTGATTTACATGACGCAATTAGTTGGATGTTAAATTGGAGATAGGTATCTTATATTGTGTTCAGTTGTATACGTCGCGTTCCTATGCACTTAGCTGCTTGTTAGTCCCGCCAGTTGTTTATTTAGGAATAACCGATAACGAAAGAAAAGACTTGATAACACATTCAGACTGCAATTCGATTGGTTGCCCACCAGCGAGAGTTAATCGAGATGGCAATTTAAAAACATGTGTTGAAGAACATTACTCAGATTCTCGCTGCCGAAAAACACAGAATACTTATAGGTTTAGGTTGTGAACATACCAATGGCGTAACCGTTGGTTCTGGTCATTACAAAAACTTAGTCCACCTTATCACAGAAGGCAATAAGAAATTAAATGTTATGAACTGGTATCTTTTGGGGCAGTTAAAGAACCAAACACACTTCACAATAGATTGCTTCAACTGTGCAAATTCACCTAGAGAGTTCATCAAAAATCCAAAAGTGGCGAACACGCTTGTTTTCGCTGTTTCACCTTCAGATCAAATGCAATTGAATAAATGTAGAAATAACCGTCAAGTTAGGATTTCGCGGGACCTAATACAACGTGAATGTTTTGTTATTTGAGGATTATAGGCATGGCTGTTGTGGCGCCATGTCAATTACAGGCTAATATGTAGTTTTTAAATAACCTACAAGAAGGGGACAACGTCTTACTTACTGGACATGATGGAGTCGCAGGTATAGTGCTGTTAGATAAAAAATCTTACATAGACAAGGTGAACGCCATACTGAACGTTGATGCGTTATTTCGAGGATTAGAGACTGCAGAAGACAAAGCAGTTATTACTAGAAAGCAAACACTCTATATCAGCATGCTCAAACATTTAAGAACTATATGGCCTAACTAAGCTCCACAAAGATGGAGTCTTCTTATGTATGATTTTAGACATGACAAATTTGCCATATCGTCCATTAGCACAAGGGCTAGCTGAACATTTGGGACCAGTCAGCTACAAACTGGTTCCACGTAGCCTCAGGGACAGGTTCCATTCCAGTGAATCTGTAGGAGATCAGACTATCGACACTAAAAACCCGCTATTATCGGACGTGCGGTCGCTTAGAAGAAAAATGACTTTACGCTCGAATACATCCACTTGTGTTACATAGAAATTTGAATGCCGGATGAGCACTTCAACTGGCTTCTGTTAGCGTGCACGTAAGATATTCAACCTAGGTTTGGTAGGAGAATCCATTTTAATGAGCTCACCGCTAGGCCCAAGTTTGGCGGACATTTCCGTGGGAATGACTGAACAACCAAAACTGGCAAGACTGTAAGAACAGTGCACACTGTACGAACGACAAGCAGATGATATCTTCTGTGTCATCGATAACAAAATTGATACTGTTTTATTCTTATCATCAGTTAACTCAACTCACAAGAAGAGTACTATGGAAGTGGAACAAGACAAAATATTGGGTCTCCTTGATATTCCACAACTGAAGCGTACAGATGGATTGACTCAATGCGGCATACATAAGAGGCGGACTTGGAATGGCTAGTGTACCCATTTCCACAACGTTGTTCTAGCGAAAATAAAACGGAACCTGATACGCTGTCTTACAAAACCGAATATACAGGATTTCGGCTGATGACCTGCTAAATAAATGAGCTCAGTTGTTCATTTGAAACATTTCTTGCTAGTTTATATCCAAACAAACTGTTAGCTTGCACTGTGCCACGAACGGAACCTCGGGGCCGTGAATTAACCGTCGAGTGGAAGTCCATTAATGTGCACTTGCCGTACAAAGGTGAACTATCAAGTTTATCGGTGACCGGAAGGCTCGACTTGGCCCTTTAGAGGATGTTTTTGTATTTGTTGTGTTGTATTTGGTCTGAAGAAGACATAGGGAAAACAAGCTTATTCACCACATTATCACTTTTAATAATTGACATTGTTCGACGTATCATCGCTGGTTTCGAGAAATCAAGCGTGCAAAATTTGATTAGGTGTCAATGAGAATAAAGTCTTTTACACAAAAGGGATAATTTGTTAACAATGAGAAATAATATCATGAGGAAGGCAAACATTGAGAAAGAGAATTGGTGAACCGTATAAAGACCACTGCTCAGAAAATTCATCAGTGAAGAGATGGAGGCAGAACACCGAAACTGAAATGGCCGACTGACCAAGCCGTTGAGCGACGTTTTGCTATTGATTCAATTAAGATTATACTAAAGAAGGTCTTTGGTGTATCGGTTTTGTTTATATGTGTGATACAAAGATGAAAATTGTACAGTTGTTTCAAAATAACTTGACATTACTAAGCGTTTGTTTCCCATATATATACTTTTCATTATTTTGTGTGATAACCGCAAGTTACGAGTTTTAACTCTGTAATACCCATGTATTGTTCAAACGAAAAAAAGTGTTCTTCACTATATGGTGCATTTTCCTTCCGAGTATTTTCGAACTTTATGTGCATTCACTTTGATATGGAACATATATGTTGGTTTGAACCTCCCAGTTAACTCGAATGATTTGTCTGGCTTCCGAAATACCTCCAGCGAACCTGAATATGAATTGTGTCTAGTTAAGTGTATTAGTCAACTAGTTCGTAGCCCTGAAACCCAACGATTTCAATATACGTGTATTGTAAACGTTTTAGACTTTACGGTACAAAAGAATTTTGCCCATTCTGCTGAAATGGTACGAGGATTCAATGGAGCTTGCCCCATTCGTCTTGCCCTCATTGCTCACAATGGTCCACGTATCCGAGAAAGAAGATTTTGATATGTACCTCCAGGAACATCTCATTTCTATTCTATCAAAAAAGAAGACATTACAGGTTAGAGAGTAATTAGCATAATGCTTCTTTCTTGTCAGAAGATGTGATCACATCAGCATCTCATTCAAAGTCAATTTAGAATCTCCGCATTATCGATTAGACAACACTTACATTTCATCATTGCAGCCCTTCATCTTTTGAATAAATACAGTAGCTAGATGTTTCCAGCGCTTTCCCATTTCGAGTGACACTACTGTTTTCGCCATATAGCAAACTTGCTATAAGATTCGCGAGTGATTGCTCATGTGAACACCAGTAAAACTCTCCAAAGACGTCATTGATCAGGAAGCGCATGAGAAATTTTGTTCACATAAAGGATAGTTCACATGTGAGCCGTCCGAAATTATCTACTATAATAGAGTCACTGATGAAAAAACATCCAGATTGAGACAACAGATCAACTACATAATTCAGAAAACTTGAGTTGCGCGCAGTAAATATACTAGGAAATAACTTGATAGTATTTGGGATTAGTTAGTTTTTTTGACCTGATAGTCCCTGTTGTATAGTAGCTTCAA
>LUCH01000250.1:78834-96134 GCA_013368495.1 Paragonimus heterotremus | reverse complement strand
GCAAATCCCACGTGACCTCTGTTCCTTTGGTAATGTGATTTCGATTACAACACTCCTGAGGAAGGCCACCCGAGGTGGTTGAAACGTAGAGTATTACAACTTACTCATAACGTTGTGTTATTCTCAATCCATTTATCAATGACAAGTTTCAATGTTATTACTGAAGGAACAATGTAATTGGATAAAAGATTAACACTACTGTGCCGTTCCGGTTTCATTTCAAATTAATTTTGACAAGTAACTCAGTTTGGTGCTGTTGTGAAACGCTTCACTCCAACTAGTCGACATTAGTATAGACCATCACCTTCTGTTGTAATTCTACTTTGCTGACTTCTCACTTTATATATCAGGACTTTGGCTGAAAGTTTGTGTGCTATCTATTTTCCACTGTCATTAGAATCCCTCAAAACAACTGACCATCTGGCCTTGCTTGTTCTTCCCCTTTTGACGAAACGCCACTTTGGCCGTCTAGTAAAACAACCACATTTAACTCAGATCACGGGGTTGACGATGAATTTTCCAGCTAATGAGTGCTGCACCGCGAAGGTTGTTGACCTTACGCCGGTTGACGAAGATCATACCAATCACATACTGACGGTAGGCTGCGATTCATCAAGCACAAACATTGACGTGGCCTAGTGACAACATATGCCAACACGTAGCCATAGTAGAGCGATTTCTTATTGGATGCCCCTATTGCGGAAATCATCACTTTCAAGCAGAGTTCGCCTTTTCTTGAACAGAAGGTTTGAATCTCTCCTAAATTCACAGACCGGCCTGATAACACGAAAAAATAGGGTAATTGGTCGATCAGTTTTTACAGCCCACCTTGTCTAATCACTATGTTTTTTGGGGGGTGGGGCTTGTGTTCACATACGATTGCTCATTCCAGGGGAGAGCTTATTCTCTGACGCCTATGCGAGACGGTTTTTACAAGCTGGAGATAAGTTTTCGTTTTTGGCAATTTTTATGTTGTGATGCGATTGCAGTTTTATAAGAAAATGATGTCTGCAAATCCACTGAAAAGTTACTTGCAGGAAGGATATAAAATAAGACACATACTAGTATATAATGACGGTAAATTTGCACATTCAAGAATCAGATACATGAAAAAGCAGAACCATTTCAAACGTACGCGGCATAATTTTCCCATCGGCAGGGAAGAATAAAGTCCGATTATGAACTATTTTCTTCAAATGTACTTTGAATTTGCCAGCAGACTTCGATATCGCTGGGTATATTAAGGCGCCGTATGTCGATGTACTTCTGTCAACCAAGAGATAAAATAAGACAACAATAGCTTGAATAAGGAAACCGCAGCTATTGTGGTGTTATGCAGAACGGACGTACAGAGATTCATTTCCATTTATCGTGCTGAAAGAGTGTCTTTGTTTAACAGTCCGTCAGGCTGCTTCGGTGTACTTCGTATACACACTCCAATCGCAGTGTAATGTCAACTCAGTTGCCTGAGCTCGTTTGGCTGAGTTTCTATATTAACATTAAAGGAGCTGGCTATGTTAGTTTGATCTAGCAATGAACTTCGCACTCCTTGACGGTGTTTTCTTTTATAGGGTGAACCGTGGAAAAGGACAAATTTCGGTCCTGAGCTTAGTCAGTTGCTGTTTAGTATGTGAATGAGATAGAAGAACTACGACAGGCGCTTCAAGATACGACGAGTGCTATGGTTTTGACTTTCCGTCTCTTTTTGATTGTACTGTCCGTACTGATAGTTGGTCCCCATTTCATTATTATTTTTCTTCAAACTTCTAATGAATGCATTACATCTTTGTTCTGTTGATTTCACAGACATCCATTGTTCTCATGGATTTGATTGAATTCTTCATTTCACGGTTAAACAACGCTGAGGTGGAAAAGTTTGTGATACCGGAATTTTTCGTCTGTCTGGAACCTGCAACTCTAAAGACAGTGGTGAGTAAGAAAGAATGAATGGGCATTTTACGTGTGAAGTCTTTGTTGAATGGGATGTGGATATAAATGTCATTTTTTCTGGAAACATGACTCACCTGTTGAGGTGAACTGTAAAATGGAAAGATTGCATCAACGTTTCATGGTAACATGGTATGAATTGAATAAATAGTACTGTGCCAATTAACCCCACACCCTGCTGAAAAATGTTTTAGGATAAAAACCTTTAGTTAATTAATTTTATTTGTGAAATATGAATTGGTTTCAGTCTTATTGATTTGTACCGAAACAACATGTATACTGCCGGGTGGTTTTTGAAACTCATGGATATTTATGGTTAAGGTTTGCCTCATGTACGCAACTGTTACAGAACTAATACAATTTGTCAATTTTACTCAGGTATTCCCGAAAAATAAGGTTCAAGACATGATAAACCAGTCCGTTGTAAAAGATAAATGTAAGCGCTCGATTTTAGCTTTGCGGGCATTCTAACCGCTTTAAAAGGAAGCGTCATAGTTCGGTTTCACTTGTTTATGTGCTTACCAAGAGACCGTTATAAACAGTTATACAGGTGTACGCATACTGGACCTGTGCATATATCTCACACATAATATTCAAATATCTGACCATACTGTGGATGCCGAGCTGAAACTGGTTGCGACTGTTGTTAAGTATTAATTATGGGTTGTCAGCTAAAACAGTTGAGCCAAACGAAGTGGTCACACATAATAAGGGCAAAACGTAGATGACAGTTAAATGATCGTTAGATAAAAGTCCAGAACCGCAGTAAAGACAGAGTGATAACTACGTTGTGTGGACTGCTGAGAATAATATATTTCTCAGTGATACATTTTTTTCTAGATGAAAGCATGCTAAAAGCTCCCATATAAAAATATCCGTGTGGTGACTGTTAAAACTGATTTGCCTTTCACGGTACATCGTCTGCCCCACATTTTTGTTTAACGCACCAGTTTTCAAATCAAATTAATATTTTGTAATGTACGCAGAGAAAGTGATTCTGTTATTGTTTTTGTTTGGAATGACAAACCGAACATCCTCCATGCACACGTGAACATATGCGTTCGTTAAATGATGTTTCGTTATTTATTAGAACATTTTAAAAAACTGTCAAACTTGCGTGAACTTTTATATGGTTACAACCATTATTGTAGTTAATACATTTGTGAGTGCAGCTTGAGTCACTAGGTACAGACTTTTCAGCGATAGTAATTTGTTTCCAACATAGTGCATATGCGTAAATCAAAATATCCATGATAATGCCCTGAAATGAAATCACTTTGATTGACCTAATTAACTGTGTATTGGATTTTAAGCACTTTGTACATATTCACAAGCATAAATCCAACGAGTAATTGGTTTCTTCACCAGGAATCGAAGTGAACAATGTAAGCTAACCCATAACCAAATTGGGAAAATTTGGAAGATTGTTCAAAATATACTTGTTACGTAAAATGAAATTGTTAGGTAACACTAATTATTAGCTTATTTGCAGCGATTTAAATACAGTCATGGACCTCGTCAGAGTAGTGGGGAAGATTTGGGAGAAAGAAGCTTCAATAAAATAATACGTTTACAGGTATAAAACATCCACTACACTTTCAGAGAGAAAAAATGAACGTGGATTATATATGTGAATACAATGGACAAATTTTTGAAATTACGTTTTATGTATTGTAACTTTTGCAATGCTGTGAGGAAAATCTGCCATACTTTCATGTGTTTCAACTAATACATTCTTCCGACATCCCGTGAACCTCAGTCACGCTCACCAGTCCTTAGGTTTTGCTGTTTGCATCCTAACAAAGGATCTGCTCTGTCGTGTTCTCCAGAGTGAAACAACATTTTCGGATACAATAACGACATGCTCGAGTTCCTCCCTAACTTGGTATTCGTCAATGAACTTATCACAATTGGTGAACAAATAACCTACTTTTTACTCACCTGATCATCAAATGTGCACCAAATTAGTCTTGTTACAATCAACAACGACGAAGAATGCAATGGTTTTTACGTGCGTTGCGTTAGCAGCAAACTAAACGGCGAACTTATTGCGTAATGGTCTGTTATATCAAATGTATTTGAAGCTGGCCTATAGACGAGAGGACAGTTAACAAGTAGAATGTGCCAAAAAGTGTTGCCGATTTTCACATGGTCTTCCCTACGTAGCTGTAGTTTGTTGTTCGAAACCTGAGTTTGTATTAACTTCTGAGGTTACCATTACCTCAGTTATTTGTATAACGCCGTAATGTAGATGTTGTCGGCTTTAGGTCTAACAAATTTTGCTGAGGGCTTACCATGTTGACGAGTTCTCTGTAATAAAAGCAATCGTCAGTATCCACTTCATGAATTATGGGATCGGTCTCGTAAACGAGTTTCTCCAGAGGTTACTTGTTTATACGATCGAAAGTGTGGTCACGCTTTGAAAGTAGTCACCAAAATACACCCAGTGAAGGCAATTTAGGTTGATATGACGTAAGATTTTCAAAAGTGTTTGAGGTTACTCTCAATATATTGGGTGTTACCATTGGAAAACCTTGTTTGAACTTCGCTTCAAATTGAGACACGCGTTTGTACAATTTGGTCACTTATGAAGCATGAGAGCAGAGCCATAAATCGGCCAGCAAATTATTTCCACCGAAACACCATATCCTACAGGATGTCTACCTGAGCTTTATTCTAATCTCATTATATATTTTCTGGTCTTGATAATTACTGGTCATTATAAAGTCGGATATTCCAGTGCTCAGGTATACAATTGATTTTACACGAATATAAGTCTACTTCGGTGGCCCATACCAGTTATTCACATAAGTTGTTTTCCAGTCAGCTGCAACCAGATCTAGTACACAGTCACCTAGTGAGGAATCACCCGTCTTTCTGCCCTTATCTTGTAAGGAACAACTATTTTATTGAGAAGTCAGAATGAAAAATTACTAGGCCAGTAGCTGTAATACATCAACTATTTTGTTCTGATAACTTTTCCAAAAACTTGAGTGCATTAATGACTTTTCAACAAAGGCTACTCCCTGAAGTGTGGTATCTATAATTGACTTCATCAAACGTTGCTAAACATGTTCACCGTGTTAGAAAGAATATCTGGCTGTGGAATAACGTGCTAAAGCTATAGCATTGAACTATACGTCTAACTTGTGGAAAACGTGATTGGTGCGGCTGGGTGTTCATAGTGGAACAGGATCTGTAGTAAACACACCATCACTAAATAAAGTCAGGCACAGGCTACACAGTTAGGACACCAACCCCTAGTTTTTAGAATTTTGCCAATAGGATTTTGTGTTAATTTAAAACACGACTCGATCTCCCACTTACTACTGGTTCGCTGTCGTTTGTTGCTTGGCGCAATGCGTCTGTGGAACGTTCAAGGCTTTGCGGTTTGATTCTCATTCTGGTCATTATCATGCACGGTTTTCTCCTTCGTTATTTTAAATCCGAACTAAACCGTCAGTTTCTGTATCCCTTTCAAACTGTCCAGTATAAATTCGAATATATGTTAACATCTTTAACTTCCTTGAACTCTCTTGATTTGTATAGATTCTGTATGAGAACGTCGTGAACGAGTGACAAAATCCATACATGAAATATATGAGCTGTTTATTGGGAGTTCGGAGATTTGGATTATATACAAGCTGTTCTAGTAGCTTCGTACTACAGTCAGTAGGATACGTGAAACGTGTGTGTTTACTCTTCCTTTACTTGGAAAAAATTTCACATGATTTCTCTTCTTCAAAGAAAAATATTTTCAAAGCAACCTTGTGGTAAACATTCTCAACTCCACAAAGCGACTGACTCACTTTATTTGTCTCGGTAGTTGACGGACGCCGAGCAAGTAGAAGCACAGCAGTCGACTTGGAATAGATAGTGTTTTGGATCAGAGGGTAATTAAGTTTACCGAGAGGAATCCTTAAAAACGAATGAAACCTCACTTATCAGTGGCAACATCTTAGTCTCTTGTCGCTCCTAATGTCTTTAGTAATGACCTCACGAAAGGTCACAGGGCTATCGCAAGCAGAGAAGATCAGTGTAATTTTATTCCGGACACTTCTTGGACTTAGACGCGCGATAAACTCTGTTCTACTGTAAAACCTCTCGATAAAGCTGAAGCTTTTTGATACGGCATTCACATGTTATTCACACATTGCTCAGGTGAGTTATCATCTTGATGCTCGCTTCAAAAATTGAAATGTGGCACACGAGAAATGAACGCTCACACAGCATTGTCAAGAACATACAACCATTAAGAAATTGGGTGCAAGAAGAGTCAAATATCCCATAACAACATAAATTATAAACGTTGCTGTACAGCAAACAGTCAGATAATGTCAACGTGACGTGTAACGAGAGCCTTGAATTTTTGGAAGGTTACATACTTATTGGAGAAACTCGCTAAGTATTATCGGATCTGAAATCTGTTTAAAACTATATAACAGTTCACAATTTCATTAAATCTTGCAGCAACTAACAACATTGTTGGTGGCTGCTCAAAATTGACGTAGCATTCATCACGAATCGGAAGAGCCAAACGGGATGTTGGAGTTGTGTTGAGTTCTCCAGCACATAAATAAGCGTGTAATAAGCAATAAAGCGAGAGCAGAGAGGCATACATGGGATTCATCAGCGTCCTCGGTAATCTTTCGCTTCCACATCTTTAACGATGTAGATTTCTAATGTGAGCCGCCGTATATGAACTGAAACTTTCTCTAAACTAAATTCCTGAAGCGTCTAAGAGTGAATGCGGCGTATCGCAATTTATTTCCCCCCCCCAAGAATTTCTCTGGACAACCCTTTTTTTAACCAACATGAATTCGGTTAGCGGTGTACAAGTTCGAATCTATGATTTGGCTTCAAGAGGGTGAATTTGGAAGGGTGTTTGTGCTTATTACCAAATCGTGAAACGGTGACTGTCGGTCTGTTCTGGGTTTATGCCTTATTCAGACACGTTTTCATTCTCATAAACATAGTGCGGGAACGATTTGCATCTGTTTGATTTCGCAAAGCAGAAATGTCATCTACTTGGTGGTGGTTGAATTACCTAGTTTACATTTTTAACCAAGAAGCAGATGCATTATAATTGATGGTCCGGTTATCATGTCAGCTAACATGCCGAGAATATGGTTATTGTTATGTATTCGTTACACATTAGTCCATATGTAATCGCCGCAGGCTGTTAATGACTTGAAGAAACCTCTCTGAGTTCTGATCACTTTTGAAGTATTCTACACACGTTACGACACACGGTTGATCTGGTCACTGTGTCTGACTCAATGTGGAATGTTAATTACAAGCAAGACAAGGCAGTTGAAGTTTCCTCGCAAAATGGATTCAAAATGATTCATATACCATTAGACATTTGCTAGTGTTGGTTGAAAGGTTGACCGTTGCTTGCATGCTTCTAACACCATCAGATCAGAACAAAGACATATGCTCCATTTTGTTAACGTTTTGTTAGTTTGATTCGTTCGCAAACGTCCAACATGAAAGTTATATATCGTATATACATAAGAAAAAGGTGGACTGACAAGCATACAAACATTTTGTATTAAGTAATCAGGACCAGGACAACCAGACAGGTCGTCCTAGCCATTTTTGTGCACGAGACGTCAGCGTGATAATAAGCCATCAAGTTGAACCAGAAAACTATTTCACGATACTGCTGCATATTCGAAAGCTGATATTACTCGTATTCATGAAGCGACGCTTATCCCATCTTGCCACCCAACTTTATGTGCACAGAAGTGGCGGAGACAACCCATCTGGGAGCCGTAGCCTTGAACGCAGTGTTCAATATTTCTGATTGACAGAACGATATGTGTTGCAATATTCTCGAAACCCTCAATCGGAGAGACAAAATGAGACACAGTTACTGCGGTCATCGAAAACACCTAGTAGGACCGAACCTGATGATGTTCCATTCGATGCTGTCTTATATGTTTAGAATAAACTGATAATAGTTTGACATGAACTGGGTATCCGTATTAGGTCGTAAATATAACATAGTGTAGGGCGAATGAGGTCATATTAGTACGCTATAAGCAAACTATTGACTTAAGGACAGCTGATTCCTTCGTCCCTGTGCGAAACTAATGGATAGTGATAATTGTTTGTTGTTCGGCGGCGCGGATAGGACGTCGACAATACCGATTCAGTAGACTGGTGGTATGAGTTCCTCAAACAACGCACTTCAGGGTGAGTGAACAAAATTTAGATCAGTCGTCCTGACCTTGTCTATTGATCGACTACATCAGTTCACGCACAGAGTGCGTAACTCAACAGAGATCTACCCATCAACTGATAAATGAGGTGCTGGGGAGACTGGGACTCTCCCTATAATGAGAACTGCTTGAACCCCAATTCAATTTGCATAAGGTTGAACACTGAAAAAATCTCGATGACCGCACTTCGCGTGTATTGTTCAGAGCCCAATATCTATTTTACATTGTCTGACGTAATCCTCTGACATCACCAATAACCTAACACAAAGATGTATTGGCAGTCTAAACTGTATCTGATGTCGAAGTGCTGAACCCGATTGACGATGATTACCAGCGTGTCTTGTGGAAGACTTAATGCAGATTATAATCGTGTGCTATCAGACTGTCAGTTAAATTGTAAAACAATGCAGGCGAAGTGAAGAAATTAACAAACACCTTGTCGACGATGGGCGAACTGAATGCTTGCTTTAGTAGTCAAATGAATGATGATGTTTAAGTTACCTGTTTCACAAACGCATCCATAATGTGGGCATGGGTAGGACAATATGAATTCTGAAGTGCAGTATTTCTTTAAAATGAAATGATACTGTCTCTCCAATAAATGTTTTGGTGGGCAGTCAACCTCCTGGTATAGCCAAGTCCAACATTTGATCGTTATTCTTGAAATAAACTGTTATTATTCTTGTGTCCTATCATACAGTTATCCCGGTGTGATAAACAGAGGCGACTGTTAACTTTCCAAACGATTCAATCAATTCTCATCATTTTTATGAATACTCACAAATATTCTTTCATTGAATCTGCTAGCGATTCACTGGGGGTGAACTAGACATTTTTTGGCTAAACAGCAATGCGATAAAGCGTTGCAAAACTGAAAAGTGCAAAGCAAATTCCTGACGAGATAAGCGGTTCAAATCACCGAGTTAATTTTGCTCAACCGCACGTTATTTTGAGATGGTCACTAAATGATTCATTAAAGGTACTCAGAATTGTATATTGTAGTGAAAACATTTCGTGAGCAGCTTCAAAACTACGCTTTTACTTATTTATTGTGTGGTTTGTTTTTGTGCCTTCATTGATGTGCAGGCACGCCATTGAAAGTAGGAAGCACACAAAACGGATTAAATAAATTTAATACCTGCTAATTTGCATACAGTTTTTCCCATTTTCCCTATTTTTTTAAGTTTAACAAATTGACATTCTTAATCACAAAGCTGAGGAGGTAGGTCTAAAGTCTAACTGACTGTGGCCATTTCAAAACCGCCTATTCATTTCAATACAATTCATACTCCCGTTTTGTTTGTGGATTTTACCAAATATTTCCACTGAAAACACCCATCTCGACGTGTATAATACATTCTACTGACTACTGATATGGTTTGCTACTTTAAATACACTTCTTCACCTTCGCGACTTCGTCAGCCAGGCTTGTAAAAATGTCTAGTTAGGATTGAAAAATTGTCACGTAACTGGATTGAAAACTCAATCTGCAAATCACCCACTAATAATTTCTTAAACAAAAGAGAACCATAAGCGTGCTACTCAACTAAATACTCTGTCAAGTGTAGTTATCCGTTGGTTGGACTTGGTTTGCCGATTGGTAGCACACTGTTTTATCATTTTTCGTATGCTTAATGTACCAGAAGTTATGAAGTAAGGTAATTTTCATCAGGATTTACTGCCAACGCAACAACATCGATATTACTCCCAAACTTGTTTTCTTGTTAGCAGAATTATTCTACTGAACTGGGTTCGCCTGTGCTCTCCGGCTAGGTTAACGACGTACGTGTTAACACCGATATTGTATGTGATTAATGTTGTTGCCAACACAATTGTCAGATCACGTGACCGGTTTTCAAAATATTGCATGTTTTCTCTGTGACTTTACAATGATTAAGAACCAAACGCTGTTTTCATTCACTTATTGCGTTAGTGTAGCAGGGTATCGCAGGAGAAGTCCGATCTCATATATTGTGAACAATTTCATGCTATTGCATGCGTTTCAGTTGTACACGTTATACAAATTCATTTTTACCCATCCCCGTACAAGTGGAGTGGCGTAGGGTGCCGAATTTATGACGTAAGCGTGCTGTCTATTAATTTTTAGGAAGCAACACACTTAGCCCTGTCAGACGAAGACTAGGAATAATTGAAAACGTTATTAAGCTTGAATAAGTGTTTATTTGATTAACAATTAAATTTCAATAACGTGAGATTTAACAAAACGATTACAGCAGACTTAGGCGTGCATCTGTCGATAGGTAAAGAACCCAAATAAAAATCCAACGTTTGTCCAGGAAATTGTTGGCTTCGAAAATATGATTGTAGAACAAATTCGCCGCTTAAAACGAAAAGGTTCTGATAAATATATCCGTACTGCTAGGAAGTCTGAAAAATCAAATAGGTATATGGCAGATCACTTTAATTAAACTGTGTCAGCAGAATGGTGAATGTGCAGAAGTCGAAAAGTCCTATTAGATATTGTGAAACCTAAACAACTGGTTTGAAGAAGCAGTGTTGTGAACCAAAGGTACAAAGAAAAACGATATCCGATTGTTCACTTGTGCACATTACAAATCTACGATAACTTGCACACAATTCATAGCTGATTATATTGGTCACTGGTTCAGATAATTAAAAATATACATTGTGAAACATAAAGAAGTTACTGAATTTTCACGCTCAGTGATTTCGGCTTACGACAGCTGCAGCTTGACTAGGTTATCGTGTCATACGGGTAAAATGAAAAACACATGCTGAATTAACATTTTGGTTCTAGCCCTCGGAGAGCTTTAAGGTTGTCGTATTAAAAAACCCTTACAATAAATGAAAATCCAGCTTCTGTCGATTCTCATCAAGAAAAAATTTTTCTATTCGGTCGGCATATACTTACGTACACATCTAGATGATGAACTCTTAATGAAACAGCTAAGTCGTAACGGCGAGAACAAAAAGACAGGTTATGCCACATTCGTCTGTTGAATCCATTGGACAAAGACAAAATTGTCAAAAAATGCATGTTGACTGACAAAAACTCAGCCGGGGAAATAAAAATCATGTGATGAAAGTTTTCCTCTGTCGTGTCACTACCCAATCATTGGATAACAGTTTGCCTAGTTTAACGACTACCCGGACAACCATTCTTCAAGCTAGGCATACCTGTAGATGACAGATGTAATGAGAAAAAGTCGTTGGTTACAACGACAATCAGTTGTGGAAGTCCTGGATTTCGTCTGAAGTCGCATGCAACAGCGCGATGTATGTTCCAAGATTCAAGCAATGAACTTAAGCAAGGAGGATAAAATGTTGGCAGTATGATTTCACTGGTCATTCAATACACTATTTAGGAGTTGGGCATACTTCATAACGTCTTGCAAACAAAATCACGGTGTTTCAAACTATTGCTTGATTAATAAAGTTTATATTCTTCAGCGACTTCCATATGTTTTACTGAAAGACCAGAATGCTTTGTATTACTTTGAAATGAGTTCACCCCTACTTTATATTCATTTCGGTGCACAGACAAAACACTCTTTGACAACATCTTGATTGTACCCTCCACAAACTAGTTCGGCTGTTGATGTTTTTGCTGTAGTCGACTGATAGACTTATTTAAAACACTGCGTTACCTTGATCCAGTTCACCAGTAACGATAGAAGACATACGTCGCGAGATGTTAACATTTCGTTTACTCTCTTCAGTCACGAACGTAAAACATTGGAATATATAGGACATGCGGATGGCAACAACAATGGAAACAATCAACGATTGGGTTTACACAAAACAGGGACTGTTATCAGTTCCAGGGCAGGCAAACTGCATGAGTCAACAGTTTATGAACACAAAGGACCGGACGGCGAGTATTGATTAGCATGGCTTCGGAGAAAGCAAGCAACTTCGGATTCCGATTACGCAACAACACTTGGAACGAATTGGCGGGGTCAACAACGTGACCTGTTTCCATGATGTGCTTTGCTATGGATGAAGTCGGATTCCGTCTCACTCGTTCTGTTGCCATTGCCTGTTGCGTCATGGCGCGCACCAACCACTTAGGCAAATGTTCAGTCATTCTTTGTCGTAGGCACCAAGCTGTTCTCCCGATATAGACGTCACCGCAACTGCAAGTGAACTGATAGATTACATGTGAGACAGAACATTTCGGTAGGACACGATTGTGAATTAGCTGAGCGACACTCCTAGTTGTGAGTAGCAATCGTAATTCAGCCGTTGGGTATGTACGAGTTAGAGCAGACTGTAATTTTTGACTTACATCAGTTGTGATATGATCGCCTTTGAAAGGAAGGTTCAAAAAGACCTGCTTCTTAGAGACCGTACTCACGGCAGTCTTGATCAGTCTTTTCTGGCTGTGAACATCGATGAACTTCTCAGGATAGCCGTTCGCGAGTAATACTTTTTTTAATCTCTCCTCCTTTCCTTGCAAACAGCCATCGGTGCATATCTCCCGGGCTGTATGAAACAGAGTTCTCACCAGACCTCCTTTATAAGTGATTGGTGCAAAAGAAGAAAACTGTAAATATTGACCGCTCCAAGTAGCCTTACGGTGTACTGAGCGTTGTCGTGAGCCATCCTGTCGTCTTGTGAGTGAAATGTCTAAAAAAGATAAACTATCGTCTGCTTCCTCTTCATGAGAAACGGAAAGATTAGGATGAGCAGAATTAAAAAGGTTTAAAAGTGTAACAAAATGAATATTAGTGGTAAAAATCAAAATATCATCTTCATATCGCTTATAGAGGCTGGCACCATCTATAGCATCGAATAGTTTTGATTCAATCATTCCTAAAAATATATCTGGAAGTGTTGGGCCCAATGGACTGCCCATTGCTACACAATCTACTTGCTTATAAGATGATCCTGCAAAATCAAAATGGATATTCTCTGTACATAAAAGTATAAGTTCCTTGAGATAATCAACTGGGAGACAAAAAGGTAGGTTCTGATAGGAAGTAAAATCGCACAAAAAGTCAACTGTTTCTCGAAGGGGAACGCCAATTCGTTCCAAGTGTTGTTGCGTAATCGGAATCCGAAGTTGCTTGCTTTCTCCGAAGCCATGCTAATCAATACTCGCCGTCCTGTCCTTTGTGTTCATAAACTGTTGACTCATGCAGTTTGCCTGCCCTGGAACTGATAACAGTCCCCGTTTTGTGTAAACCCAATCGTTGATTGTTTCCATTGTTGTTGCCATCCGCATGTCCTATATATTCCAATGTTTTACGTTCGTGACTGCAGAGATGATAGACTTATTTCTTTTATTTAGGATCATACAGTTTTGCTAGTACTTATCCCTGACACCACCGACCGTCAGTTTTTCCACCTCCGGAGAATAGTCTTACAGTTTTATGTTATATTTTACGTGAACAACTTTAAAAGTCGGGAGTTTCGTTTTCAAACTGTACTTCAGTGTTCTGAATGTGAACGATATAACGTGACATCAACTAAGTATGTAATTTGTCCAATACACAACACATTATTATCAGATCCACGTGTGTTCGTAAGACAGGAGTCTCATATTTTACTTAATGTGAGTAAAGTATTTTAGTGAAGTTTTTTAAAGCTTCCGCAAATTCCGTAGAAACACTCAGACACTCGTCAGTAGAAATGTTGTGATATTAGGCGTTGGGCAGTTTTATCATCGTGCTTAAACCACAGCCGACACAATCAACCTACTAACTATATCTGGAGTCGAATTTAAGTCACGCAAAAAAACGAATTATATATAGTCGTCTAATGGCTCCCTTCAAACTGCAACAAAACTTAAAGGTTATACGAAAGAGGTGAGCAAATTTAGGGTATCAGCTTCCCCGACCATACGAAGCAATGCTTAACACCTTTTGTACAGGTCAGATTAACAAGTGGTTTGTTGAAACCCTGCGTTGTAAACTAGGAAGCCTGTCCTAGCTTCGAAAATTGATGGTGTTTATTTGTATTTAAAGTAGGTTGCTCCGATAAAAAGAAATATCTGCGAAAATCCTTATGCATAAGATGGTAAAATTTTGTGGAAGCTTTCTGTCAGTAAGAATGGGTCTGACACAAAAGAAATGAAAAGTCTTGACAGTAAAAAGTACACAAAGAAGTAGAGGCACACGAGTTAATTCTGAGAAATCAAGAGAGGTCTCGAAAAATTTAATTCAAATGCAACTACTGGAATATTCTAAAGTTATTTCGAAATTTAGATGTGTTTTACATGTAATTTTCTCACCGTCGGGATTCATCTACCTAACTGATGAGTTATTTCCTTCAGGTAGTTAAATATATATGTAACTGAAACATCTAAAAATTAATTGTGACCAGCTAAATAAAAACTATTTTATAAGTTTCAGATGAGAATATATACATTAGTAAACGATAAGCTTCGCGTCAAAACGTTTCAGTGTGTTCTTTTCCAGAAGCGGGCCACAAATAATAACTGACTGGAGTTGAACGTATCTAAATTAAAAATAACGTCAATGGAGAACTTGGTGACGTACTTATTTTTATCGAAAATCTCACGAAGAAACTTGTACCGTCACAATTTGGTCGAGGCGACATAGTTTACTGCTTCGCTCTATTTCGTAGGTTAATCTATCCTTATGGTTTTATATAAGTTTTCAACTGTCAAAGTGAAAAAGTGGACTTTCACTGACTGAACGAAATACTTATTGTTCTGCATACACTTAAGTTATACCCTGACATACATTTAAATTTTAGGTGTATATGAATGCATTCAAATGGCGATGAGCATCTACTTAATAATGTGATTTCGATTACTTACTTAAGTAAAGTTATATTCTGTTTGACTGTTTTTACCGTCATTACGTTTGAAGTCGATCACTTGTGTCAATATGTAGACGATGTTGTTACAAAACAGTTAACTCGATTACTGTTTCGCAATAAGAAAATACGTGAAATTTTGCTTGAAAACTTTGGCAGCTAAATATATGGTTAGCGGCAGACGTCAACACGTTACTGATTCAGTCACAACTGATCTCCTCAACTACCCTCTGCTTGTGTGTTCGGACATAAAGATTGTACAAGTTAAATTCCTTAGGCCTCCGTCTCACAGGCCATTTGGTAACATTCGTCATGCTATACTAGTTTGTCAGTAGGCTAGAACCCAACGTAATTCACTCGAATTTGACTCGGGCCAACCTATGTCAGTGTCTTGACCAGATTAGCGACTTAACCGCATGACAGTCTGACCTATGTAGTGTGTAGCATTCATAATTCGTTTGAAAACGTGTGTTCCGATGATTTACCTGCTCCGATTCGCATAACTATATGGTTGTTTGTTAGATTTCAAAGTGTACCCATCGTGAGGTTTTGGTTTCACGTCAAATTACGTGCGTCCGTGATGTTTCTACATGTCCTGACGTTGTACTCCTTTCATATTCTCTTTTATCACGGTACTAATTTTTTCGGACATGTTCAGCGCACACAAATGACAAGGTGGGATTACCGTATATTAACAAGATGACACAACGTATGTAAGGATGCATAGTCTTATATTTGAGCAGTCCGATACGTGTACAACCTATTGTTTATGTAACCTTTATTACACTTCGAATTCTGTTAAGTCATAAATCTGTATTGATGTGTACTTGATAATTTAGTGCAAACTAGGGCGCAGATCCACGTGCTTGTTAATTTCAATGATAAAAAGTGAGGTCTGGTTTTTATTAACGGTCCTTTTAAATGTGACTGATGTTTATCAACAAATGAATACATATTTCGCAATTTGACAGGTTTTTCCTCTGCGTACTTGCTTTGAAAGTTGCCTCAAGACCAAAGGTAGTGTTTAAATTTTGTGCGCCTTTATAAGTTTAACTTTATGTTTTGTTCGACATATAAAACTTTACACTGTTTGTAAAGAGAGAAAAAATATTTCTGATGTACTACGGTTCATTTGTTAACCGTGATTACTCTCTGTAATTGTACTGACGTTTTGTAAAACTTGTAGGTGATTTTGTGAATCGCGTTTCTACGTTGTGAACAACATCTGTTTTACACACTGGACAGTATCATTCATATTGGCCAGTGAAATTTCATTCGCACTACAATGATAAGGCGTTTGAAACCAAACAGTTGGGACCCCAGTGTCATCTATATGCGTTGCCGGAATATGCATAACTTGTCAAACGTAAATGAGCCTTCTAACATGCACGATGATCTATGGAATAGGACCCATATATTACTATCATTTGCTCGTGGTATATTTAGTGCCAACTATTGATTCTTGACTGTGAGTACTGTTTGTTGTAAAAACTAATTTCTCTGCTTGCTACTAAGATATCAGCCTGAAAGTCGGATCTCTATGCTTCTTTCTTTGTTTTCATTGGGAGATGCATGAGCATCAGTTTTTGGAATGAGAGACATGCGTAAACGTGTTTAGTGTCGGTGTTCAGCTAACTGTAAAAGTTACCTCAATTAGTTGCCTCGGCGAATAATTTGCCAATATTGTTAACCTGTTCCAATGGACTAATAATTTTTTTTAGAGATATCTTATCCTGTGAACTTCCGAATAATTTTCTGTTGAGCATCCGTATTTATTATTTTCAACTTTGGAGATCCACTGTTGGAAGCATTCGGGAAGTTTTGCTACTTGAATGTCTAGGCTACATTTTGCTGAATTGATGCTATTTTCACTACAGCTTGTTGGTCACGTTTCAGTTTACTTGCATCTTTGGTAAGGTAAAAAATAACTGCTTGACCAGTTTTTTTTAAATGAATATTTTAACTATTATGCTCAAGCAGAGCAACACTTGTTGTAGAATTCTGTTCACCACACAGATCTCCCTAATCTCTTCCTTGTATATACTAGTTAGCAGTCAGGCTTGCAGTTAGTTAAAACAATCGTTATAGTCCAGAGAGAGGTAAGTCACTTCACACATGAGATTTAAACAGGACAAGACAAACATTTAGCTAAGCGTATTTTTTAGCACAAAAACAGACTAACATCATTTTTGCCGTGTTTCTTTACGTTATTTATTCATATTGTGACGGTCAACTAAACCATTTAGTCAAAACAGAGAGAAGACATATGTCGCGAGATGTTAACATTTCGATTTATTCTCATCAGTCGTCAACGTAAAACTAGCAAATTTTATACAAACTGCGTATAGCAACAACAAT
>LUCH01000250.1:44099-76729 GCA_013368495.1 Paragonimus heterotremus | reverse complement strand
AAACCAAAGATAAGCTGTTTAACAAACTAGCAAAGCGTTGCTGGGTCTCGATAAACTTGTTCAATTTTTCTTTGGATGCCTCAATGTGAGAGTTGGTAATCCTTACAAGGTTCACGTTATTTACCGTAAGGTTTTCTTTGGAAAGCAGCTTGAAAAAGTGCACAGGAAATTGACCTGAAATCACACAGTTTTCGTAAAATCCATTTAGGTTGAGGAACAACACGTTCTTATTTTGATGCAACGCGTGGAAATGTGATGTGAACTTTAAACTGAGAAAGCGTTGCTTTCAGTGACCAGTAAGAAAGTTACAATGCGTTAATTTATTTCGAATGCACTGTTGTTATTCTAGATTTCAAGCAAATTTGACATGATTACATAAGGACAAAATCACTGTGGTAACGTCATTAATTCACAAGCTTCCTTCTTGGTCCATGACTTACTTCTTCTGCTTCATTTAGGATAATTAGTGAAAGAACCTGCATACGCTTGATGCTTCAATGCTTTCAGTCGTAGTAAGCCCCTAAAGGTAGTCATTGTGTATTTTTATCGAACGCGTGTTTCCAAGTTACCAACGCTTCACTAGGTCAGCAAATTAGCATTCATATCATGCAAGCCATATATTCGAATATCTTATGAAAGATTTCTCCCTCGAATTAATGAAAACCGAACTGAGAGATGAAACAAACCACGGTTTGAACAAAGAAAAAACCAAGCCATTCATTTTCCTCGGTTTTCCTGCCCACTTTCTGTTCACCCCCCTATGAACCGGATATCATGCCCAGGAAACTGTGCAAAATGCCATCTCCATCTTACCGGCCCACTTGCAAGAGGACCAGCTCAGGCGACAAATCCTACCTCAATTACAGGAAATGTTCAACCGAAAGACGACCAGCACTAAGGTAATTTTGAAAAACTAATTAATAACATCACGCAAACTGTCCATATGAGCCAGGGTCGAGCGAGTTCCCCTTGTTGAATGAAACAATGAAAGCAATGTAATCTGAGCGCCAAAATTATGCAAAGGCGCTTTTTTGAATGAGAATCGCTTCCAGCTACAGAGAGCAGGAGTGACTGAAAACCGGCATAATATTGAGAATGAGAGAAGCGGAATATTTTTTGCAGATAATTCATTTGTCACTTGTACCGCTTCACTGAAACTCAGTGAACTCCGTAGATTAGCGCCTATGCTAAGAAAATAAATTGCAACTGAGCAGAAACTCAGTGTGTTCCAAGCTGTTTGACAACAGTGAAATTAAATAAGGCGTATTAGCAAAAGTGATCTGCTTTTGGTTGCCAAAATTTGCCTATCTGATGGTTGTTACCGTTCATACTCGTTTTTAAGACTGAGTTCGCTCTGAAGTAGTCAGCTTGTCATCCAAATGATTAGTGCTAACCTTTAAACAAATAAGTATACCGCTGTAAGCGAAATTGAGTGGCGAGCCTGATAGCTGTCGATTTTAATAAGTTACTTATCACACAGTCTGTCAGTTTGTCTTAAGAGTTCGCACAACTTTTGAATATAATCTCACCCAGCACAGTAAAATGTTCTCTAGATATAACCTTTTATTCTCAAGGCTTGTTAGTCACTTGAAGAAAGATCTGACGTAAATGTATTGGAACACTTTTTGCTCAAACTTAACACGGGCTTCAATAATGCCGAAAATTTTTGTTGCACATAATCAAGAAAGCTAGGGACTGACTTAATGGGTTAAAGTTTGTCACTTTGTCTTTGCCAAATGTGTCACGTTACAAACCGGAACAATTATTGAACATTATTCTCGTGAAATGAAACGTAGAATGAGTTATGATTAGTATGTTTACAAAAGTGGTGAACCACTAGTGCGATACCAAGTCCATCCATTACAACTCATCCATCCTGTCACAGGTGTATGTAGCTAGTTGGTCATGACCTATAGCCGAAAGCACAGTAAACGTCGCCAACTGTGTCAAATTCTCTGAGAAAATTGCCGCAACTTCCAAACCGAAACTACCTCCACATTCATTAGGTTAAACGATTTTTCTGAAAGTCGATGCTTCATGTTCCATGGAAGATAAACCATTTTGTTGAACGATTCTGAATTAAAATTGGAGCATCCTTATTATATCTCCCGCAGCTTTGCTGAGTAGGCTGTGAATTTCCCATCACTGTCCTCTGGCAAATTGCACAAAAGTGTTATTATTATTTCTGTTTTCATCTGTAAAAGTTGAGTGCGTATACTGGACAATTTATAAAAACAAACCTGTCCGACATTATTTCTTCAATCTCACTGACGACGAATTTTACATTCGTAATTTAGTAAAACCACTGTGATTGCTCTATAATGAATTTATCGAAATAGTAAGAAATGGTCTGAACTGCTGTTTAAACACGTTTAGATAGTTTTATGGAATTAATAAGGCTTCATGAAACGATCACGATCGAAGAAAGTCAAGTAAACTGTATACATTTTAGAGACATTCATAATTACGTTTCACTTATATTTGATATAAAAACGGAACGCCGAAATGTGACCATTACTGCCGTTGGAATGCTGTGAGAAAGCTTGTTTCCGCTTTCATCTGCTACATTCAGTATTACAGAATAAACACAATGTGGATACAAGTTCTCTTCGGATTGGGAAGATGGTTATGGATAATAGATATTTTCTTGAAAACGTAAGCAAGATAACTCCCAAGATTGGTCAGTAAAATCAGTCACTTTCTTATCTCACTCAAATAACGGTTATACAAACGAATGTTTGTTCAATTTTGCCCTCTTGCTACAAAATAATCGATTTAAATACAATGTCGTCTATCAACATCCTCAGTGACCTCTATCACAAGAAAATGGTTATGACTCAGTCTACAGAACGACACAGCTGGGATTTCAGTCTATATAAGGATTCCAGATCAGCCTTGCACAAGCACTGTGAATGCAGGTAGATTGAGTAGTCATAAGGGTTGCAGCCTGACATCTTTGATATGGAGTCATAAGTATTAGAACTGGGTAGACCATTCTGCTGGCAAGGAACGGGTACCAAATCATCTTTGTCCCGTTAAGGCATAGTAGAACTGCTTACTTCTGTTCAGAACAAGGTTTCGATCAAGCATGCATTTCACCACAACGAACGTATCCAGCAAAGTCTGATCAACAAGTTAAGCTCATTGTTTTAAATACAACTCGTCACTTCATCGGAAAAGTCAAACATCATTGAATTACGCGTTGTTTTCATTTATTGGGGAGGAGTTTAGTGATTGTAGTTTTTTTGTTCCTTGGTATAATAATAATAATGACTTTCCTCGTTCAGCGAGAATTTTCATTCCCCCATATTCACACCAGTAGGTGTGTCGCCGTTATACTTATTGCTCCAATACACCATTATCTGTAAAATCGTACGTTACCACCTGTCTGGCTTCCTGGAAAACTTATCAGTACATTTGTAACATATCGTTGTCCAGTTTGTATGCACACGTATGATATACGTCAGAGTTTTTCATGTAAGTGCTATATATATAACTCCACCAAGATAAATGTAATATTTAGTGGTCAAAACTCATATAACAGTTTTCTACTTTTTGAAGTGGATATGTCGGCATCGTGTGAGAAACGTTGTGATTAGTAATTTTCGTGCTGCGAACTGAAAATCTAATGCGTTCAACCGCGAATCACCTAAATGTGGTTTACGACGAAGCTACTACCAACCAGGGCTTTCAGACAGGTATGAGTAATGATCAAGTGCAAATAACTGAACAACCTAAGTAAATGCACGCTTACGTCAGAGAGCTATCAGTGACAGATGCAACCGGAAAGTTATGGATTTCAAGCAGGTCATGATTATCAACTAATTGGACTCATAGTAGGTGCTCGTAAATACACATGATGATCATTACAATATTCCGAATTATTGGTATCCAAGGGGCAAGTATGTTACAAAGTTACTGTTGACTGTTGAAACGTGATTTGAGCTGCAGCCATGTTCATGGTACCACGTAGCTAAACCATGAGGTAAAAGATCCGTGCAATATCGTCATGCAGCTTAGGTAAACAGTGAACAGTAAAGATCGGTGAGCAAACATTCCTAGTGTTATGCAACGTCAACTTGATAAATTCGAACAACATGCAAAACCGCTGCTGTACAAAAGCAAAGCAAAAGCACTATCATGTAGAAGTGAAGTAACATTAATTAACAGAAGGAAGAGAAACTCAACAGAAGAACTCGATCATCCATTGTTGATTTGGACGTGAAAATTTTCAAATACTATGATATTATATCTGCAGGCAATTCAAAAATCAACAGCCTGTGGTTAACTGGGTCAACCAAATTTACGCGAAAGCAAAAGCGTTTCTAAGCAAAACATATTACCTGTCACGTCACAAATATTAATCCTGTTACTGGTCTCGGCAGAAAATTTGCCTGTGAGAAGAAAACTGCTTTTTATACATTGTATTAGCTTGAATAAAACAGAATCCAAACAAGATTGGAACCAACTGTGACGTTTCGGTTTGAGGTGGAGCCACGAAAAGTGTTATAAACAATAAGTGCTGCTCTTGTAACCTGTCTAAACCAACATGTCAATCAAGTCAACTGGGTGTTATCGCGTTATACACTACGAACAAACCTTACGGGACAGGTGTACTTACAGAGGTGAGAAGCCTCTTTTGGTGTCAATGGTGTCCAGTTCTAACGTTGTTCAGAATTCTTCTTACCTGACAACCACAAAAGATTGAACCGGTTGTGCAATGCTGTTTGCGAGAACGAGTATCGTTAAACGTCAAATCTTTATTTTTTTTCCGTTTGCAGAATTCCAAAAGAACGGTGGAATGTTTTAGGGATTTGCCACGCACCCGATCTCAAAGCGTGCAGTTTGGAATGTTTCTGTCTATCTTTCTGAATCTTAAAGACTTATTTGTAGTTCGGGATCTATCACTATTTTCTCGCTTGATTTTTTCAAAGGGTTTCACCAATTCATTCAACAGTTTAATAAAACAGTCAGTTTTGCGTGTCAAAATAGAAGATATGAAATTCCACGTCTGGAGTTCCCTTTTATTTTGTAACATTTTATCAAAAATTGCAGCTCAAACTCAACATCCTGGAATGTTTAGAAATTTTACTCGGCTGCTTAAGCAGCACAACTGTTTTGGAGGAAATTATTCCGTTCCTCAGTCAAACACGCACGACTGAACCTACACTTCTGAGCTGCATTTTAGGTAAGTGATTGACCAAGTGTAAAATTTTCTTCTTTAAAGGATAACTTTGATTCACTGCAAAATTTCAGATCACTATTTATTGTTGAAATAAACGTAATATGGTTAACTGAATTTCAAGAGCAAAAAAGTTCACATTATTTTCGTGGGTAGATTTGGTTAATCCCAAGACCGCTGAATATGGGAATATTTCAAACTGAACCATTCGCAGCGTATTTAAATTTTAACAGTGGAAGGGACGTAGAAAATTAAGCTGACCCTAAGAACATGCTCCGGGTTTGAGTGAGGCCTTATCAGGTTACAGCCTACAATTATTTTTGATTACAAATAAATCCTCACCAGAGTAAACATAGTTTAATAACTCAGAACTGTTTACATGACCGCACTTGGAACAAACAGTCTAACTAGATTGACAAGTTTGAAATAAACTGGGCAACATGTGTTCTTGAAGTCACTTGCCTCTCCAAAAATTACCGCAAAAGCCAACGACAAAACGTGTCCAAATGTTTGAAGTTTCCCTACACTTCCTTGCAGTTTGAAACACGTTACAATTTAAGACAAACAATCATAAAATCTTCCAACGCCTACACTTCTAGAAAAGAACCACGTGCAATCAAACTGAACTTCTACTCTGCCGCTAGAGCGAGAAAAATAATCTATGAATAGTGAAACTTAGAAATGCGGAAAATAACATAAATGTTATTCGTTAGGTGAAGGTTTTCCAAAGCTGCATCCAGGGGAACATTCTTGTCACTAGTGCGCAAGATAATAACCAAATTGTTGGTTGAGGGCATTCTTTGACATGGAAACTAGTATAAAATAGAACCATATATATGTGGAATGGGTACATTGCTTTCATTTTCCAGGCATTTGCTAATCACATACAGAGTTTTAAAACAGATCGTCAACCGTTGGTGCGTAATATGCGCACTCATTCATTGACCAGAGCAACGAAACTGTTGCGAGGATACGTATAAAGTTGGTTTGTTAAGTGCGTTTTGAACAATCGGTAACGAAGTCGGATCCGTCTATTCTCTGCATAGTCCACATTGTTATGGATATTCAGTGACTGCTATAGTTGAGCGCCATAGTGTAGTTACAATGACATATAAACAATTCCGCAGTTACCAAAGTCACTTTTCTGAACGATATCTTAATCATGATGGGCGGTTGTGGACTCCATGAGCGTGCCATAAGATCGGTTAATTGGTGGTTGCTGAGTGAGTGGTGTTATTTGGATGTTTGTTTCAAATTCCAAATTATGCGGTAGTCTATGCAAGACAGACTTATGAATATCCATCTCATTTCAAGTTGTATGGCCAAATATTCGATACCATAAGCATAAGGCTAATGGCTGTATGCCGCAGTTTCCTTTTGAAAAACCAGCCAACAATCTCACTTCGTTCAAAACCGTGTGGTCAGTTTCCGGCTTTCTTCTATTCAATGGAGTAACAGCGACGACTGAACAATGTTTTGTTGTTTGGTAGTGGGCTGTACATTATCCATGGTTGACTTTTAAAAAATAGGTTCAGATACCCAGTGGTCGTCGTTAGATTCATCGCTAAGTTTTGTACATTTGTCTTGTAACCCGTGTTACTTGTTTTAAAGCATCCGTTGCGTGAAATGCGAAGCACTGTTGGTAACCGTACCAGTTGATTGCTCACATGTTGTTGCGAACTTACAGGTGTCCAGGCGGTCTGCAACATTTTCCATGCATTCACATGAGTTTACTGGGTCATCTTCCTGGTCACATCGATGATTTACCTTCAGCAGCTCTATTTGTGAGCGTTTTTCTGACAGCTTGTAAAAAGAAAATAAACAAGGTGTATTTGTAAACAAGCTGCTGTTGGCATATTTTTTTAAGCTTAACCCAAAACAACAAGCATACTGACAACCGGGGAAGGGTAGGTAGATAGAAAACACCAGCACTAATGACCCTGACATAGCTCCTCATTTTCGCGATATGCGGACTGGAATTTGAGAGAACGAAGCACTCCATTTTTGTCTCTTAGTAAGTCACCAGCCTGCACTCGACTGTGTCAACGTTGACCCGTAATTGTGCAACAACTGAAATGTTCTTCGTTTCCAACTGACCTTAAACAAGGAAACAATGTGAAATTAATTTTTAGAACAGAGAAGGCCGAAAAATTGAATACAAAAAACTAATCACATCCACAATATACTGCGAATACCTAATTTCGAAACAGATATTAATTCGCTCACTCAGTTTGAGCGGTTCAGGTCATCAATTCACGTTCTTTTTTCGAACGTTTTTATTAATTTAGTGGGAGATTATCTTCGAACGTTTTGATAAGCGTCGTAGATAACTGGGCATATCTGTGTTTCAGGGTCCTAGTCAAATCGTCTAAGAATGCTACCTACAAGTAATTTCAGCTTTTTCCTTCACATTGGTTTTTTGGCTAACCTCTTTCAGAAAGAAGCACTAAACGCCAGTTTCTATGTTGCTGAAGCACAACAGTAACACACCTGTATGTCATAGAGTATTTTTCGTTAATTTTTGCTGAAATATACACATTATTTAATGTGTTGGTAAGCACGTTTAATTATTTCCATCCTAGTGTCTGGATCGCTGTTTTGAGATATTGAGACGGCTACTGTGTCTTCTCCGTAGGCAGTCTGGCAAAAGCAAGTAGTTTGAAAATGTATGTGACTGAGCATTCAGACACGATAATTTGGCGATGTTCATTATGAAGTTGATGGGACGTGGGCTATTATGGTTTGGAATATCCGAAAGTGGGCTATAGTCCTCGTCCGACCACAGCATTGCTGTATACTACTAACGGGCATTAGTGACTGTCAAACTTGGACCAACAGCTTCTGTGCGAAAGACGATGGCTGGAGATCCAAACTGAATGCGAGAAATGTAACCAATGACAAGTTGTTTGTAATCTTTTATTGATCAAAACCATCCGCTGTCCACTGTCAACAATTCACTGTTTTTAAATTAGTTATTGCAGGAAAATATGATGCCATAGAGAGGTCTTTTGTGAAAGCCAACGTTTTTGAATGAGTCTGACTGTGAAGTGAACCCGCTGCATTTTAGCTTGACCAACAACTAATCAGATCAAAAGCATGCATTGCGGACCACCATCAACCAGTTTGCGTTAAGTCTGCTTGTTTACATCTGCTTTATTTGCCCCAACTCACAGATACAATTACTCTCATGTTAGTTTGCATGTACAGTGTCGAAATGTTTCCATCACAAATATCTGGTTTTATTCTTCTGAAATGTTATGCCCACATCAAACGGTATGACAATCTTGAATAAACATAACTTCACCTCCCAATCCGAGATGGTTGGCATGGTTGTCAAAGAAAAGACACACTAGCCACCTCGGTTTACATTAGGTGGTATATCTGTATGCTACTTTGGTGCGCGAGTATAATTAACATGTGTAGACTAAAAAACCTTTCGTAGGTTTCCTGCAAAATCTTCATGTGTGTGTGCTTCCTGAGTCCTCAAACGAAATTCACCAAGAGTTGGTTGTATGCTGACTGGTATTGTCCTGGGAATCTAATGCTACAGTTGACAAACAGATAAATAACACATTGTTATTTCATTATAGATTAAATTGATGTTACTGTGAAATTTCCACAAACAGCCGTTTTAAATTACGTAAACCAATTAGGCTCAGTACTGAGAAACTAATGTGAAAGCAGTTGACTGACATTTTTTTAAAATTTTTCCATTTACAGCCATTGACAAACATCTTCTTGCAGAAAAGAAATTTGGTTTGACTTGCACCGTTATTGCAGAGAAGCTTCTCCCCCCACTGATGGATGTCGTAACAGCACCGTCGTTAAATTTGAATGAAGTGAGCTGTTGGTCATTTGAGTTCCAGTCGATGAGATTTTCGAAACGTACCTGAGAGATTTTCTCGCTACATCTGTCTGAAAATTTACCGTTATATGGAGCGAGGAGGTGAACTGGTGAACCAAACTACTTGCGAGTAACTCAGCTCTATTAAACTTGTCTAGTAACAGAAAAATAGAAACAAAAGCTGAACTACCAATAGACAACTGATCTTTTTGTATGTATGAAATTGGCACTAACAAAAAGTTGGCACCGTGAACATTTGGTCATCCATAATGTTTACGTTTTTAGGTTTATTTGTCACATACAATCTGGTAGAGTTTTCCTTCATGCATATTTTTGGCATATCATACTTAACTCACTGAGTTAGGCCCACGTTCTTGGTCAGCGAAATTTCCCAAACAGAAAGACAACTAAATTGACGTTCATGTTTAACTACAAAGTTTTTATATGTGTCAAACTTGTACCGTTATAACTATTAGTAGATTAGAAACAGATGTCATTTCTAAGCAGCTATTGATTATTGTTACAACAGTTTCGGGCACTGATGGACATGCTTCGTCTAATGCTGGACACCATTGATCGACACAGGACCTGTGAACTTATACTGGAGGACCGAAAGTTGCACAGCGGAAGCTGCACTAACATCAGGTGAGTTTCACTGCTTTAAGTATGCAAAGCAAATGATTGGACAGTGTAAAGGCAAGAGATACTTATTCATCTTCCTGTTACAAATTACCTAAAACGCACAGGTTTAGTATGATGACTGAAAACTTCAACAATGCTCTAATTTCCTTGGAAAATCAGCATGTGTTGCATATATTCCTATAATTACTGTTCATTTTTTCTTATTCTTGAAACGGGTCACACAAAGCGTTTCCGTGTTGCGATTATCTATCGGCCTGTATGGTATTCTTCACCTGAAACCTTTTCTCTCGGCTATTATTTCAACGTGACGTCAGATCGTTCTAATGCACAATGATACTTGTTAAGTGCGAACAGCTCACAATCTGTAAATACGAGGCAGAAATCGTAAGTGTCGATCGAAGCGCAGTTATAAAACATATCAATAAATGCAGTTGATTTTCCCTTGGCCAATGATTATTAGGTTAGTGTTCAAATAATGTGGACGACTTTTGTAAGCTTACTGATTATGTTCGTAACCTTTGCCAGGCTGTGATTGATCGATGGCCTCGACAGATGGTGAAATACTTAAGGACCTAGGTAAAGAACAGCGATACATTTAACTGAATTACAGAATGTTTTGCTTATCAAATATTTTCTAGCGAAACGACAGAGATTGTGAGTAAGGTTGTTTATAGTTACTCCACAGAGATAAAGATGTTTCGAGAATAAGGAAATGCAGTTGCAAGCATCCACCGTGATTCCTTTTACCCAATAGAAGTAGGAATCTCTAAAGGCCTGTTTGCCAGTTAGCCTGTTCCCGTAAAGCTGATCATACTGTTTAACTGTTTTAGAACTTTGGGTCAACTCTTGTTTCTTTCATTTGTAGGGATTAACGTTACTTTTCCGTTCATATCTCAGCTTGACATTGTTCACCACGTGATTGTACGTTCGGATTTAAGTTCAAGTTGAAATAAGTAACATTTTTGCATGTTCAACGCAAATGCTGTATACTGATGCTCATCAACATGATGCCGGAGGTAGAACGGAACTTTTACACTCACTTGTGTTGCATGCAGACAAACATACCCGGTTAACGTCAACAGTACGCCATCTTCAATAAATCAGCCTGAATTAGTCTATGATTTGGGTCAGGTATTTGGGTGACTAATGAAGTTTCTCTCGATTATTGTTCTACAGTTTTAACGCAAATATTCTTCTCGTTCTCGTCAATCGACTACTGTTACTTATCTTTGCTGATGTTTTTTGTAAAGCGTACCGGTTTGTGCATTTCTTCACGCCACATCTTTTATTTAGATATAAGTAGTCAGTCTGACTATGAGTGAAACATCTCTGTGTGAATGTGGCATAGGTTGGACACTAAGTTTAAACACATTTTGTAACGTACGTAAAATTTCACTTGTCGATAATTGTCTCAGTGACAGCAAAAGCCCTTGCTTAAGCAGACCTGTTGATAGCCGACCGAAATTTCGTAGTAATTATTTGTTTGCGTAAGGGAATACAGGCAAGTTTATTAATAAAACTTACATTCACGGCGGTATAATACCAGTTAGCCACAACACAACGAAATTTTCACAAAATATACTATAAACATTGCTGCAGTAGTCGAATTGTTTACTCCACCTGTGCACTGGGCTTCCATAAACGAGCACAGTATTCACGTTTGTTCATAATTTGCATCACACACGTTCATACTTCACAAATCAAATTACAAATTGCCTATCCAAGCTCGAGGCTAACCAACTTACTCAAGTGTAGGTCACTGTAAAGCGAAATTTATATTGGGCACAACAAAACAAATATGCAAATGTTAAGAAGTGAATTCCAACATGGTCAAGAACCCAACTGCAAAAGTTGATGGTAACTTTCTTCTTCGTTCATTCACTGGACACAAATCACACGGTTAACTTAGGTTAAAGCGTGCAAAATACTCCGACTAGCCAACTGGCGACAGCCCAACAGCTTTCTGTTGGTGCAGAGAAAGTCACATAATTTTGATTACTTACTTCAAAGTCATGTGTACAGAGGAAGTTCGTTCGCACCTTTATTTACCCGGAGACAGATCACAGTTTACATTGGTCTCTAACTGACTTTTGGACTAAACAGATGTTACTCATGGTTCGTCACTATTGAACTAGCGAAGTAGATAAGGTATGGATTTTAGTTTTGTGCATACAAAAGCATATCAGTACACTCCGGCAGAATGGTACTGATTATACCGTACAAAGTTTCGAATATGCCTATTACGGTAATGAGAATAAAGACATGTAACCGAACATATGTTTTCGATAATTCAAATTCAGGGAGGCAAAATTATGTAAGGAGTTAGTACAGTAAGATCGAGATATCAATCAGACCTATTACAGAGAAACTAGGTCACTGGTCAATCAGTTGGCGATGGCTTAGTTGGTCGGTTACGTCACGCTTGTCCATTGGTTTGACCGTCCAGGTTGACCATTGATCCGAACAAACCGTTTTTGACGACACAATACCGCATCAAGCAACCTGACTCCAGTAGCCTCGGCAGTACAGTGTTCTAATTCGGACGGCTATTGATGGGTTGCCTGGCGCGCGATATACCAGTTCAAAGGTTTAATCGGTTGTCACCTGGTTCCCGCTTTCAACCAGGTGAGCGAGGATAACACTTTTGACTGATGGTGATTCCCCGTGCCCCAGCCAACGTGGATGGTGTTTTCGGATCCGTTTCTAAAGCTGTCTTGACGTTCGGCCAATTCAACCTGCATCACAGGAACAAGCGAATGAGCAGATACACATGAGTGAGGTCTGAACCTGAGAACTGAGGATGTGGAGGATGGAATACGGAGTTTAGCTGTGGCGTGGGTACTGTTGATTGTCTGGTTGAGCCTATTTATCAACCATTCTGCTGCAGTATCACCTTTGAACTGCACTCGAATAAACAGACTTCTTTCTCAAGTCATGCACTCAAGTTTTAGGTGATATTCTGATCATATTTCTGGGGATAAATCGTTCCGGGTAGCCGTTATCATGAAGGATGTTCTTTATGAATTCGAGTTCACTTTCTAACGTATCCGCCGAATAAATTTTGTGTGCTTTATCAATCACGTAGCGCAACAGACTCCTCTTCTGCTCGGAGGGTTCAAAGCTGTGAAAGTTTGTGTACTCACCTGTCCACGTATTCTTGCGATGAATTCCGCATTGAATGGTTCCGTCAGTTTGCCTGTGTAAGCAAACATCCAAGAAATATATCTCGTTTCCAGTCTTCTCGTCAAGTGTAAACTCAAATGGCTGATGGGCACGATTGAATATATCGAGTACTGAGTGCATATTGATATCCGAACTGGTTACGATAAATATAACGTCTACGTATCGATGGAATTGACTGAACTGTCTTATGGTAGATTGAAGCACGATGCGTTCAAGCTTTCCCATGAACACAACGGCCAGGCGAGGTCCGAGCGAGGATCCCATTGTTACGCCATTTGTCTGCCAGTACATCACACTGTTGGACAGCAGTTGTACGTCGAATGTGCAACAGAGCAGAAGCTCTTTCAATTTCGGTGGTGGTAAACCAATATCCACCCCGACATTAGACATGAAGTCACAGACAAAATTGATGGTTTCAAGCAGCGGTGCGTTTTTGAATAACGATTATTAACCATGGCTAACTACATATGTACTCAAAAATTAGCGTTTATACATTTGCACAGGGTGGTAGACTAATCATCATAGGTAAACAGATGCACACTATGGATTTCCGTTAGTAGCCCAGATATAACTGGGCTAAACTGAAAATTTACAACTCATATTTAGATTGCAACACTGAGCATCATATTAGGGAGAGTCCACTTATATCACAGCATCATAATCAGTACAATAAATGCAAAATAATAAAAACTAAATTGACAAATTACCACCGAACAAATACGTCTCCTGAACTTAATTGTTCAAACGAGAAATCAGAAAGTGGTTTCAGTGATTTACTTCTGAATTCACACTGCCCAACAACATTGTACGATCGACGTAACATCACTGCGCTTAGTTATGCTGATCTGAAGTACCAATAGTTTGGATAAATTATATGAGTTCAAGTGATAGCTTACTGTTTACATCAGCAGAGTGCTACGTTAGGTTGCACACATCTCTTCTGTCACTCCACTCGGTCAGTCATTCCAACGGTGGTTGTCAATGAAACCGATTGTCATGACCCAATGTCACCTTGTCTAAAGTTATCAAACCCTGATAAATGACATCAGACGTGGAGGTTAAAGGCAAAGTACACTTCAGTTTGGCAAAATAAATCAGTTTTGGAAACTAAGTAAATGTCGGGCTATATTTCGGTTGTCAGAGCAACGGAGAAACTCCTGCTAAGGAAAAAGTAGCGAAACATTGAAAATTTATTCAGACACAAAATGATTGTGTACATAACTAATTAGTAATCATCTGTAACATGTACTTGCAACAAGGTGGATATGTGCGTGAAAAAGGAATGCCACCGACTGACGATGTATAAAGCAGTTGACTGCATAAATAATTGGAGCGATGCAGAAAAAAATAGTTAGAGTTCATTTCATTGATGAAATCACCTTGGAAAACAAATGCTTGTGAGGCATTGCACCTATAACAGAGATACAGAATGCTCAGATAATACCGAATTCTGACAGTGTATGAATGGTGCAGTCGCGAATGTGAATTATGGACTGTTCGGTCAGCGAGGCAGCAAGATGTCGGTTACTACGTAAATTAACATTGTGCAAAAGCACGCTCCTCATAATTGATCATCGTGTAATTGGAGGTACACTGGTGAATCTACTGGGGTTCGGAAGTTCCAGTCGCCAGCTAGCGTTTTGTCGGGTTAATCGAACCATCTTCCCAGCCCAAAAATCGTCGAAAAAAGCGATCGGAAGGATTGGGAGTTATACGGTACTGTTTGATAAAATTTCAGTAGATATGCTCTTTGACCTTGAATGTAAATTAACCAGAAACACAAACTGTCTAGCAGAAAAGCTTTCAAAATGGAGTGACCAAACACCAGTTCAAAATAGCCACCGGTCAACGGAAAATTAGCTAGCTGAAACAATTGGGTGCATATAAGGGTGAGAAGATGTCAGACCATAACAGGAGATAAAGTTTTAACAGATATACAATCGTAGTTGCGAAGAAAGAAGAAGGCAGACATGTTATCTGTAGTTATGGCATAAATTTCACCGTGATTGTTTACTGCATACGGCAAAAAAAATAAGAGCAAATTTGGGACCTGCTTTCTACCAATAAACCAGACGTGCTGCGATGAATTCGTGCCTCCGCATCACACGAAAAATACCATCTCACCAAACGTACCGGACGAACTTTAACAGATTCGACAGAGTTCACTTTTAATAGGAAGAATGACAACCAACTTACTTGGTGCTTCGCCCTCCATTTTGAAACTTAGAGGGCAATCCTTTCTTCCGGGTTCGATTGCCCGTCATGTGGTATCTGGTTGTTACTGATACTTGCCTACTGCAACCAAGTTCCATCAATTTACTGGCGGTTCTGCAGCACGGAAAACTCCGTAATCTCGTACTAAGTCCAACCAAACTTAATTTCAACACAACCACACAAAATGCTTTGAACACCTTGGACTGGTCTCAGTGATATGATTTTTTTCCCCAACCAAAAATGTACCTGGGTAACCCGCTCTCGAAGTTGCAAAAGGGGACGGTTAACTTGCGGATATTACTCCGGGTCCACAGTGCCCTTTGATCGTCTATAGATCGATGTGTGGTGTCCACTCGGGTACAGACTAACGACTGGACATTTCGCACATATGGATGTGGGTCATTTTTTTACGAATCAGCCACATTTCCGCTTAAGCCAGCCGTTCGCTATGTGTATCGATCCCTGAACTTGCTTTTTGCTTGCGCCTGTGCTTGTTTTTGTCCGCCCTTTGCGTTTGGGCTACTGGTTACATTAACTTAGTTACTGTGATATCTCCCCTTTTGAACTTGTGGAATACAACAGAACCGAGAAATTATATGTTCATCCTATTAAATTTATTACCTTTTGTAGCGGTGATAAACACTCAGCACCTGATGCGCACCAGTGTCTCTAAAGATGTCGATATGCAACCTACTATTCCAACAGAATTCGAGGCGTACAAAACAACCATTCGTCCTTTTTCAGGAGGTTAAATTTATGGTGAAAACCTGCTGTGCTTTATAATAGAGTACCGTTTTTAGGAATTTGGAGTTCTCCACTCCAGCCGCCCTCAAATTTATGACCCGCTGTCATGAATGTGTCCGACTGGTAATCTCATTTTAAGGATCCAGCAGCCAGTTTCTCGTTGTTGGAATCATGCTCACCTCCAGGAAGATGATTGCACTGCCGTTGGTCAGGCACTAAAACATACTTTTCAGGCCTAAGTTATCTTCAATGAAAAACGGTCACCTGTATTTTCCCAGCAATGTCAATGAACAAAGAAGTGGCTCAAGCAAGCAGGGAGCCATGTCGTCAAGAACCATTTTGCAACACCGAACTCCAGGGAATGGACGACGACGGGCAGTCTTACCCAGTTGAATTTTATAATTTGGCTCCCATTTGTGGCTACTAACTTCAGTTCTGGAATCTTGCTTTTGTCACTGAAACTTTTAGATACGACCGGTCGAGCAGCTTAATCATCAACTTTAATTGAAGACTTCAGCCATTTTGATAAGAACGGCAAAGTACTGCGCGAATGAATAGGTAACAACTCCCCAAGATTCCGCATGCCTTTTCGATTATAGTCATCGTATGGACACAGCTTATCGGTCCGCGTACAACGAGAGAGCTTGGTTAAGCTTCGTGTGTCGATCCAGTTTATTGTCCTCTAGACCAAGTGTTCTACTGGAACCGCTTGTAAAGAAAGGACTTTATTAGAAGGATAATTAGAATAGAATAGGTCTCAGAACCGGGGTGATTTTGAGTTGATCATCGGCATGTTCTCTTTGTACAGAGGCTGATAACTGACAGCAGAATAATAGAACAGAAATATTTTAAGAGTGGCATAGGCTCATTCAGTACAAGTAAACGGGGCACCGGAAGAGCTGCCAAAAAATATTTATCAAATTTCAAGGTGAGGGAAGTGTACGAAAAATGTCATCCGAAAAGTTTGTCACTGTGGAAGAACGAGGGTTTACATGGAACACTTGTTTATAAATCGGACAACTTGAAACACTGGGTTCCATTTAATAACTCCCTTGGTGAAGAAAGAAGGCTTATTGTGTGACGTGTTGGCATTTCGTTTGCTCTCATCAGTAAAACATGCAAGTCATATATAACAAACAAATAGACAGGGTGTGTACACTTACACAATCACGTCACGGACTCGGTTTGTCTGAATATTCTATATCTCACGTTGTCCATCAATCCATTTGCAGTTGCCATGACATTTACATAGGCAGAACAAACCGACAGCTATCTCAGCGATTGACAGAATGCGCCCCAAACTGGTTAAAACGACTCATGACACAACAGTCTGGAACCGATGGATTCGTTGCTCGAAGACTGACATCATCGATTGCTAGACACCTCATGATAACAGGTCACCAAGTGGTCCCACTTAACTCTTTCAAAATATTGTTACATCATCAGAACCCGAAGCCACTGGCCTTTAGCGAAGCCATGTTGACTAGAACTCACCGGCGTGCGCTATGTGTACAAAAGTGAATGAAACAACCCATAGGATTGCCGTGGTGGTGAGGACACAATATGTGATGTGACTGTATGCGTGTCCGTACCCTGTCTATCTCTATTTGTGTCATATGTAGTTCGCATGTTTTACGTTTGCGACTGATGAGAGTAAACGAAATGTTAACATATCGCAACATATGTCTTCGTTCTGCACTGATGAATCGAACAAGGACAGAAAGATTAAACTCACCTATACTTAAACTTAATGGTGCGGAACTGCACGTGATTGTTCTGACTCAACAGTTGACACTCTTCAATCGAAGGAGGTCACTCTGCCAGAGACACCCCACAATGTATTTGCCACTTTTTGCAACTGTGGAGGAAGTTGAGTATGAGGAACAAAGAGATGTTTGACCTTATAACAGAAAGGAATCTATGGCTAAAAGCATTAGAACATATGTCACTGCTGTTTTTCCTGCAAGACTAACGATATGTTTGTGGCGGCTATCACCTTTATCGATCCAGTTCCAGCAACTGTTACATCGTTCTGCTTTCGGGATCGTTGCGGTCTGCTCGGACGGCTGCAATCAAATTAGTGAATCCCACTTTCTTTTTTCAGAAACAGTTTCCCGAGAGCCCTGACTTCATTGGGCTAAGTGACGCCTTCTAGCTTGAGGACTGATTCTTCAGCAACTTCTAATTGTGTGATAGAACGTAATTCGTATCACTTTCATGTTGTTGCCGAGTCGGCAACAGGACACGCCTACAATTGTCCCCGCTTCGTGTAAGCTATCAAAGGTAGCTGAATGTTTTGTACAGAACAGCTTTAGAGACAAATAACTACAGAAGACCACTGTTTAGCTCTTGACGTCTGATCTAGTCAAATACTATGCAATTCGTGAGGCACTTTAATCGAATCTGTAACAAGAATAATCACCGTACAGAAAAAGTTTACTAAATTTATCTGTATTCTTGCTTCTTTTTTGTCATGATGCCTTCTTTCAGCAGTTCCGCTGGTGTGATCAGAAATTTACCGTTGATTGCCATGCAAAAACCTACCATCGATGGAGAAATGATGGTTGGGCACCTTGATGAGGATCGTTATTTGCGGTCCTCGTTTTACGGTTAGTTCTAACGTGTTTTTCTGTGTTATCTCTAGTTATTCGGCACAGTTTCATAAAACATGAATCAAAAATGCTCCGCAGTTGCTGTTGTCGTGTGTTTCTGAAGTCGTGCACTGATTGCGCCTCGCCAGATCGTCTCACAGTGTGCGCCACAAGAACTCCGTCAGTCTAGGGCAAACTGTTTTGAAAATATTGTCTACAGTGATGACTTTTCTTAAATTAATGTTCACAGGCATTACTGGTCCGGATACTTGGAGATGTGTTTTGTAAGTTAATCAACAGTATTACTCCATCAGTCACATGAAAAACAGAAGAATTTCTATCGAACACTTACACTGGTAACTTCAGTAACATACTCAGAAAAGTGATGATCTACTGGCTTGGGAGTGCTCAGAAAAATATTGATAAATGGTCAACACTCACTCTTTTAACCACGCTTCGTGACTTTAATCGGACTGGTATTGCCGTGCTCTTTTCCACGCCGCGACCTGATAGGATAATAAAGTTTGGTATGGAAGAAGTAATCTAACGGTTAGACAATTGCGTTCGAGTGCAAGTCAGATTACTGTACTACAGCAAAAATAAAAACGCTGCAGGTCATTTCTGCGCGAGCATCCGTGGTAACAATGTCCACACTGCAAGAATGCGGTGATTTCATCCAAACAGGATGAGTGTAGACTTGTTGTACTGTTCATCCTCGAAGCTCAGAAGTTCTTGAAAAAATCAATTAACTCGGTAATCACACGTTTTGGAAAACCTCTACGAGAACTCGTTGTCAATTAATCGAATTTTCATTAAAAAGTTTCAAACTCACCACCGCCAGGTTCAGGGCAGATGACATATTGTAAGCAAGACTCCATGATTAGTCAACAGAGTTGTGTGCTTTGTAGTGACTAGGAGGAAACTTATATTGAGAGATTGAAGATATTATTTCCATATGGTTTGAAGTAATTTTGAAGTATTTTCTCTTTTACTTATTTAAGCAAATTGGCACTCCTTGGTGATGAAGAAATTCCAGATTTCCACGTTAGACAGCGTGTGTTGTCATTAATTTCATCAAAACTGAAGAGGATAGCAGAACACCTATCGAAGACAAAACCTGGTTATCTTTCTTTTGGGCACGTTTTCAAATAGTCCGCGTGCGGTCCGTATCTTAACCGCATACATGAACCTACAGAAGCTACTTGTTCAATAAATGTACATAAATGTATGGGTGTCCGGTTTAGTTCGCGAGCTTAATGCTGCTCATAGGCAGACAGGGAGTATTATAAGCTGATGTGGCTGTCAAGTATTTGTCTGGAACGTATCAACGCAATTTTGTATTAGTGTATATTGCGTTTTACAATAAAAGCAGAAGAAATAGTCCCGATAATTGTCTGGTTAATAAAATCATTGTGAATTCTACTCGCGTTTTATCTTCAAATGATTGCGAATAGTAACCAGTATGAGGTTTGCTAATACTGTGTGAAAGCTTATATTTTCGGATCACTGATTAGAATGTCATTCAGTTTGTCTCAGGTGGTGACACTTGTGTTGTCTTAGTAGCAACGTGATAACTGTTTGTTTTGAGGGTGACGAGATTTTGAGTTATGTATTACAATTGTATGCAGACTTGTAATCCTATCTGGAGAAGTTTTGTTGCTTGCTTATCACAGATGCACGCCGACGATCTGGGGATGAGGTTGGCGGTGGAAGAGGCTGGAATCGTACAAACCTGCAACTGCAACGACTCAGAAGCTCGCAGAACCGTTCAGAGACATTTTTGTGCAACATGAAACATCGAAATTGTGAGTTATCAATGTGACACCTTTCCTTCTAAATCCAGTAAGTAGTGACGTGTAACAGAAAGTGGTGGGTGGATTAGTAGTAAACGGATAAGGTAAAGTTTCAATTCAATCACGGTCCGTATCAGCAATCTGTTATGAAGAAGAACATGAAATCCACACCTAATAATCTGAAATTCTCAGCGTTTATCGCTCAAGAATATAGAAACAGTTTGCTAGACTGCAGTCAAAAACTCAGGACATATATGGCAATGAAAGCAAACATGACTAGCTGCAATGGTTGCGCACTATAATTGCTTTACAACACAAAAGTTGTTCCTGGAACAACTAGTGCTCGAAACAAAAACTTTTCGACCATAGTAATTTTTGACTGGTGAAACTTCAGAGTTCTTAGACATGCTGATACGAAATGACCAACGTGACCTAATTCCGAACAGAATGAGAGTTGTAAATAAGCTTTAGGATATATTCAAAAAGTGTACCTACAGCGGCATTGAAATGAAGAAATAGTTCATCAAATGTCTGTCTTCTTGCCCGGGGTTTCATTGAAATTTGTGAAGCTTTTTGAGATGGTGATTCGCCGGTAGGGTATCAGTAATCACAGATAGCTACCTATGGTTGAATATGCTTCACGGACGAAGCGCACAGCTTACCGACATTCGGAAAGGTCGCCCTGGCGAGTCAAGTCATCATAAGTTTATCTAGTTCTAAAATACTACTCTCATTCATCGTACAGCTGATCGCTTTTAACGCACGTTCAGGATTACACATGTTCCGCACCACAAAAATGCATCTAACTGGATGACACAATGCTGCCACAAAACCTCTTTGTCGCAAAATGCCCACATACCAATTTCGTTTAACCAACAGTAGTCTCATCAAGTACAACCACTAAACTGGTAGGTCAAGACTCTACCTTTTGGAGAAGATCCATAAATCACGTAATACCTGAGTGCTTGTATGAACTTAGGGTTGGCAAGCTAGAGCTGATCAATATGAGGCTTTACGCGGAAATCTGTGAAGTACTTATGTTCTGACAATTCGCTTAACAAAGGGTAGTCGGCTGTTCACAAGTTTGAGACAGCCAGCTAAGATTACAATGACTTTTTCCATATCTAAAGCTATCAAGTCTAAGTATAACACTCTAGAACACTCGAAATGTTTGAGCGAACATGAAACACTATTAAGACAATGTTCCTATAAACACTGGTATGGAGGAGACTGACCGAAAGAGTTGTCTCTGCATTTTCCACATTTGATATGGCTGTGCTTCACCCGTTCAAAGTAACTAAAATCTGCAATTTTTGGTTAATTTCAAAAATTGTCGATACAGTTACATGGGAAAATGACTATTGGTATCACCCAAGGAACCTGCGGAGGAAACAGCACATAAACACGAAGTGGCTGATAATGTTGGCAATATCTGTAATAGACCTTTTCTTCTCGGAAGACTTTTACGCTCTGCTTTGACACCTCAACGTTCAACTATGTTCAGGTCATATTGCTGAAGATGTTTGTACTGATGATTGGTGAAAAATAGCAGATGTCAACAATTATGAGCTTAGCAAACTTTGTGCAAAAGAATGTCATTTATAAAAATATAATTTTCACAAAGTTGCACGCCACCAACTGCGTTCACATATCATCCCATACTTAGCTCACAACCATCAGGAGCTAGCCAAATTCCATGAATTACCGTTTTATATGCTGTTATTCCTCCTCTTGTCCTTATGGTCCATGACGTAATTCGTTATACGAACCTGTGGGACCGAGTGAGACTAAACATACTGACCTTATTACTCTAGCCCACGCAGCGGGTGACGTTCAGCTCACTCATTGCCACACGTGACGCGGCTGATTGACCGGCTGGCTGACAAACCTTGTAAACAGATAGAACGCATCTATTCGACAAAGTCTTACTAGGAAGGAAGTCCCGCTGACATGCATAACACTTTCAATGTCAACTCTTACCTGTCTGATTTGTTTGTAAAAGAACTCAGACCTTGTTTGTTAACTAATACAAAAGGTTTACTAAAGCCCATCGCTGAAAAGGCAACGCGAATATCTTGCTGTCACAGATAACTGAATTTGCCCTTATTGTTTGCGTATCAATGTCTTTTTGTGTAGCTACGCCGTTTTTATCTTTAGCTAAATATCACAAGTTCTCACTCGTACACCTACATGCTCGGGAACTTTTCCTAGAATAACTTGCGCTACAATCATCCTTGTACAGAAGAATTGACTTTTCTATTTCGTTTGTATTACAAACCTGGGGGAAAAAGTGTGACATTCTCTGAATGGATTGTGTAAAATCATTCCGGCGGGAAGACTATTTTCAATGCCGAAAATTTCATCGTTGTATTAAAGACCAGCCATTAGACTCTGCTGCTATCCTGCTAATATGAAGCGGATGGGTGTTCACATTTACTGTTGTAAGCCTGTCAGAAATTTACAGGTAAGTTGTAACCTCCAAATTTGTTTACTATGACCTTTGATCCATAAAAAACGCGCTGTTGTGTATGCTTCTGTGCAAACCTGTTCGAACGCTCACTTGAAATAAATGTCATATTAGCAATGTTTACGAGGTCAACTTGGTACGGTTTTCGGAGTGATTCTAGCAGTACATCCCAAATAGGCTCGCCATTAGTTTGTTTAATCTGGCAACAGTAAACAACTTCCAAGAAGTTCACAGTTTGATGATGAGTACTGATGACAGTCTGGCTTTAATAATAAATACCTGGTAGTATATAGTCTGGATTATCCATGCTATATTACGTGTACCTGTATCCGGTGTTCAGTCAGTAGTGTAAATTGGGTTTATCTGCGTAGTAAGTGTAACAGTTGCGAAGCATATTAAATATGAACAGAGATGTGACGATCATGGGCCTTGATTCAGTAGCAAAGAACAAGTTCGAACAGAACGAATATTAACCGTTCGGGTTCTTGTTAAGTGGGAATGTGATATGGAAAGAGTCGGCGATTCGCGTGGCCTGGCATACACTACAGTGTTTGAAAACAAACTTGGGGCAAAACTCGCAACTAATGGGTCACGAATGGTAAAATAAATCAAACGAATATTTATAGTGGGAAATCGTTCAAATTAAAAGGAAATGGTAGGTGAAAATCGACTACAAAAGGCAATTGTCAGGCAGGCAACAGCGGACAGTAATGCACACGATAAGTGACTGAAAATCATGTTGAACTTTGATCGGAGATTCCGGTTTATAGTCAGGTGCAGTTACCTGTACAGTTGATGATAAAGGTTGTATATCATGAGACGATTCACTTCTAAAGTAACACAGAACTGCAGATGTGCGAGTACACCCGAGTCAGAAGTACAAAGAAAGCGTTACATTTGTGTCTGTTGATTAAGGCCGAAAGTAAATCCCTCACGAAATTGCAGTATGAAGCAACCTTCTTGGGCTGATGTTGATGAAACGACTGAACCTGGCGCAAATTTATCAACATATCAATACAAAGCCAAAAATCCTCTGAAGAAAAACTTAGACCCCAATGGTCAGAATGTTTAGACAGCTGCTTATCGCCCACTCTCATTATACTTTGTGCTATTACATCCTTAAGCATTTTTGCTTTTTTGATGACTGTGCCGCTAACTGCGGGAAACAGCTGTTTTTAATGCTTGACAAAGTTGTACTTATGATAGTAGAACAACCAACTTCACGTGACTTAACATGGTTGCTTGATGAACATCTAAGCCTTCTCAAACACAAATCATCCCTTGTTGGACTCATTCTGACCGATTCATAACGCGTTAGGTAAATGTGTGTTGGTACCCTCTATTGATCGAGTGTTGTGTGGACTCAGTTAAGTGTGCTCAGGACTCATGCTCGGAACTCGATGCATTGTGAGTCAAATCATTCTCAAGGGGCATTCTGTCCACTGTCAGACATGTTTTACTCTTAGTCACAAATGGAATGTTAAGCCACATACACTCTTTCGTTTCATACAGTAGCAAGATTTTGGTGAATCAGTGAGTGATTTTCTCAACGTTTGTTCACGGGTTTGCCGGAAGTGCATCCTCTGCCTTGTCATAAAAAGACGAAATGACCGAATGGGAAAGGTGTAGGACATTAAAGTCCCAAGTGATAATGCTGAACATTAGTGGGTCCCAGAAAATTTCAGCGGTCTAGTAACTATTTTGCCTGTTACTCTTGAGACTTGTTGAGCGCAGTGCGTTACAGGTAGATGAAACATGGGGCGATTCCGTCAAACCGAAATAAACCACTAATAATAAGATTAGCTTCCACTGTCACAAATGGCGTCTTAGAACTTAAATGTTCCACCATACTCAGCGTTTGCATAGGTACAGCGGTTGCTAAATAAGGCCAAATGTCCGAGACACACTGAACTCACTAGAATCATTTCACCGAATCAAGGGCGGATATATTACCCCTTATTGTGGGTGAAATGTACGGATGACAGTTATCAATGAATTCTTTACTTTGACAAACGATCAAAATGAAATGACGCAAGGAGTGGATGTTCTACTGATAGGTCCTTCTGGGGGGAATTCTGCTCCGCCCGTTTTACTAGCTGAAGGCACTAGCTAACTGCATTGGGTATTCTTACTGGTTAATTTCAAAACAATAGCCAGTTCACGTTTCAACGTTTCGTCACCAAATTTCTTTTAGATAAGCATGGGACTATAAGTTTCTAGCAAGATAACCTACTATTACAAGCAAAATTATAACAAGTCGACTCAACAGCTTCCGTTTGGGACTAATTTTTCGAATTTACATATCTACGGTTCTGTCCTCAAGATTATGGAATAACAGTAACGCTTATTAGCTTACAAAATGTAAAAGATCTCCATATGGATTAAAGGCCGAGATTCTAGCTGCATTGTAGCGAACTTAGATGGGTTGAGTTAGAGCCTACTAAACTCACCTATGGGAGCTACATGCAGCTGAACTGCCGAAGGTCTTTATCATAGCGAGTGGAGAATTCAGCGTATTATTCCGTTACAAAATTATGCAACACAATGTGGTGACATTCTTTGGTCTCATGTAATTTTCACTGTTTCTCCATCTAACTCGTTTTTGTAGGTCTTCGTAAAAATTCTACACCATTTAGTTATAACACGATCTTCCCTTTTTTACGAGAGGTTCCTTCCGCCAAACTGATCATTACATAGCTGCGGCAAATAGATGGGGCGACGTCGTGTATTCACACTATGGTCGTGGTCAAGGTTCGTTGACCCTTTTATAATTAGGAACCATAAGCCACCCAATAAGTGGATTACAGACCCTACCTATCTATATCAGTTGACTACAGTTACTGTTGACAAAACGTTATTTTCTGTTTGTGATATTCATTCTGTTAAAATAGTGTTAAATTCCTAAAAGGCCGTTTTTCACATAAACTACCGTTTCAGAAGAAAGAAAATGCGACCAATGTTGAATTTAAAATTAACCAAACCCCATATTATAAATTAACAACATAAACGTCTTTCAATAATAGCGAAAGTTGGAAAAAATCAGGTACCAAATGTCATCGAAATCATCTTTAGCCTGCGAGGTTCGTAAAATGTTTTTAACGTAATTCGTTTTTCGACAGTTTGTAGGAAATAAGTATATTGTCGAACGTCAACGGCTATTCTTTTGACTCTGTTAAAATACTCGATGAGTTTAGATAACTTAGTTTGATGGAAAGCTGGCAAACAAATGGTCTTTCTTCCTTTGAGATAATTTGCAGATAATGTATGAATGTAATGAAAGTCAAACTCCTAGAAAAAATCGTGCATATTGCAAACTGCCAAACTTTTCGCAGTGAACGTAAAACATCAGGGTTACTTATATGTGCGACATTTTGCAGCAGCATTGATAGAGGCCAATAGTTGACATTATATTGAGCTATTTCCAAGGGCAAACAAAACACGTCAGTCCACAACTCAGAACACTAATTAATAAACGAGATTTCTTCAGACAACGCGAACCACTGAGGTTTCTGGATACTTACTAACAAGTCATAAATAAGAAACAAATCAACCACTTTGTCCACTTTTATGATGTTATTTACGGCAATTAAAGACGGTCCTGTGTTCTCGTCCTTTGTGGTACCCAACGCACCACTCATATGTGTCCAGTCGTGTTTATCGTAGATATTAACTGTGTATGCATGGTAATTAAAGAAGTTGAGCGCGTTAAACAGGACGGAACTAGCACAACTAAACATTCAGCTGGATCCAGTTTACAGTCCTACTAAGATTATCTGAATACCTTCAAGTTTATCGGACTAAACCGCTGGTTTATTAATCCATTTCAGCGATACTGAATTGAGGTAAAACACTGATCACCGACAAATTATTCAGACAAGAACAGCTGAATAATTAGTCTGTTATCACCCCTTCACGCAAATACGATTTTGGGATCGAACGGTTTGCGTACGCTTTATGTCCATTTTGGAAAGCTCCACGTTTGTTATCTGTCTGCAAACTACAATCACGTTCATACACATTATTGTCCCTTTCGAATATGACCAATATACTCATCGATCATTAAGCGCGCGAAAAAGAAACTATAAAACATGATATTTTATTTGATCTTTTACCAGTCTCACTATAAGTTAGACATTCTTCTAAAAAACAATTCACTTATTAGAAACTGATAGTGAATAATGTATACATCTGCACATATTTCACAACAAATGATGCATATATTTATACTGTCCCATTATGTACACAACAGTTGGTAGAGCAAACTCAATTGGTTTCTGGCGAAGTTCAAAAATATATACTTCCTTCACAATCTTGTTACCTTTTAAAGCTTTGTCAAGTTCGGATCGTTCTAACTGGAATGAAATATCCAGCAATCCGGCGGTGGGATATAGAACATCGTCAAACCCTAGCAGCCGGAACGGCTGCAGTCCTTCTTTTATACCAAGCCCGCTTGCAGGAGACATACCAATTATTCGGAGACATTCGGGAAATTTACCTACTAGATGTGTCACAAGTCAAGTAAGTGGCGATTATTGACAGGCTAAGGAATTGAATGAATATAAAGACAAACCACAGACACAAAATCACCGTGGATACGTGATTGCACTAATATACATCACATATATATATATTAGTGACATGTAAAAGTAACACCTCCTCATCAGAAATTGGATGAGAGCACTGGTAGAAAATCAAATTAACTTGCGTCTATTATTCTCATCACGAAACTGATATAAACGTACAAACAAACGAAATGGGATATGAAATTTCATCAAAATTATTAACTCAAGGGCAGTAGTTACTGCGCGGGAGTGAGAATTTTGTTTATCCACTTTAGTGTCCTTTATATAATCACTTTTTACATGCACTTAGTGGATAACAGTAAGAACAGCAACTGCACCTAGTGTACGTAGTAACAGAACAGTTGTATTTCTTACGATAGAGTTTGTTTCACTGTCGGCACCACTGTTGTTGTAAATTCACCATGTGGATCCAGAGCACGTTGATTGGGAAAATATGTCTAAAGGCACAAGTAGGTATACGTCACTCTCATTGGTGTACATTACCACCATTTATCAAACAAACTGAAAACCACCATGTAACGTCACATCTGATATGTAGACGAATTCTCCGTGTTTTAATGCTCAATATTCCTTGTCATATCCATAACGTGTTCAACGCCTTGTTTAATGATTAGTAAGTTGGTAGACTCAACAATTTGGGAAAAAAGCCCGTGTGAAAAATGTTGGCTCCAGTTGGATTCGAGCAGGTGACAGAAACAACCTCAAGAGCAGTAAGCATCATACCAGTTAAGCTACCAGCTTATCAATAATACAGTTTGATCGCTTAGCGGTGACGCTGATGGATTCCAGGTCGACGTGCTTAAGAAATCCTGCCAGGTAAGTCGACCTCTTAGATCATTCGATGGAAGTCATGTGAGTTACTGCGACGGGAGAGTGAAAACATTCAAATATGAAATTCCTGATCTCTCGATGTGGCTACAAAGATCAGCCTACAGAGTACTTGCCGATTTCAGCATGCTGTTTCTGTCACTGGTTCGAACCCTGCCGAAGTCCTAATTTTTTCCCATTTGTGTTCCTCTAGACTTTTACGTTGTACCACTACATCAAACGTTACTGAGATCTACCCGATTGACTGTCATGGTATCGACTACATCTGTGCGTTTCTTTTTGACCGTTGATGCTTTCTGGTGAAATGATTTGTCCACATTTGGATAACTTTGCCTTTAATGCCTTCATACCGAGTGTTAAGTGACGAACCGGTTCGTGAATACGGTAGGATTCCAACATGCTTTGTGTGTAAGACTCTAGCCCACTAAACCTGTAGATCAAAGCATTAAGTTTGAAAACAGCTACTAATTAATATCATCCGGTGCCAAACTAGAATTTCTGTGGAATGTTGAATCTCAGGTGTAAATGAGCAGATAACCACGAAATCAGAAAGCGCAGAACCGTTGATTCAATACTTTTGACCTATCAACGGCTAGTACGACAAGACTGGTCTAACCGGTTAATCAGATAAAAGCAGATTGAATATCCGCAACAGTGGAAACTACATACAACAATTCCCATTTGATCACAGCCTTCACCCTACGACAGACGTTTCAATCTCTTTCAAAAAGTACCACCCTATTTGAGTTAAGTTCTTGTTACAGCTTACTTTCAACGAACGGCACTAGTGATACAATGGGTAGTTGAACTCTGATCTGCATCGTAATCTGGCAATCACCTTGACCAACGCGCCCCTGATCTCACACGGTGTGAGAAATGATTATCCTCTGTAACCGTCCAGCTGGTGATTAGATAGTGTGACTATGAGCTGGCCAAAAATTTTTAATGTAATGATGATCGTTTTTAGATAACAGGTAATTTGTCATATCACATCTCAAAATGCACAAACAGATGCGCCTATGCGTTTAAATATACGATGATCATGTCCAAGTGAAGTTAACAAACTTAGGTCAACAAAACTGTCAGAGTTAAAAGCCCGGCCTTGTCATTGACAGGCAGTACTAAATAGTTCTAACGCAAACGACCATTTGGTCCAGTGCGATATTTCGAAGCGAATGAATGGAAAGACCATACGTATGTGTGAACTTTGAGCCGATATGTCTATGTACATCGACCACAAGTCAAGAAAAGTATTGTAACAGAACTCTTGCTAATAATGACGTAGCCAACTCGGCGTCTTATTACTTCAGGCTGGAGGGTCCCAATTCCTATATCAGTACCCACTTTCAAACGGTGTAAGAATTGATAGTGCTTCGGAAGCTTAAGTACGTCAAGCACTAGAAAGAAAATTTTGCTGCAGTAACCGACTAGTTCACAGTGACGTGCGAGAGCGTTGTGGGCAAGGAAGCAGGAAGTTTATTTGTGCACATCAGTCGTCACGGCAATATGGATTGACAATGAAAAATCACTGTCCATCATTTTTGATCTGTCAGTCAGCATTATTCCACCACCTAACCTTAACATTCTTTTGTTAACCCCTCTAGTCGCCGTACAACATGGCCGAGTTGTTTCTATTGGTTCATTTACACAGAACATTTGGCAACAAAGGAGGAGTTATCACAGATCGTTGTCTTATTGGAATATGCAATAAACTTGTCGATTTCGTGAAAATTAGCATGCTATATTTAGAGACGGTTCGACAGACGAATGAATATTTGAGATCACAGCAGTAAGCCTCGAATTATCATTCAGTCTGCTGCATAGCTGTCTGTAGGAAACATTTGAAGGGAATTTTAAAACCAAGAAAAGAAATAGAACTTTTTGCTAACAAAAACCTGTGGCTCGTCATGTTGTTTTAGTTTATGAAGCTCGTGTGTCTGATTGACCTCTTTTGTCTTATCAGTGAATTTCCTTTCAATCTTCTACGTTACGGTCAGCATTTTAATCGACCATTGTAACGGAAGTATTTCTTTCTTCAAAAATGATACATTTTAGTACAGACAAAGTTAAGGTAACATCCCTCTATATCTGAAACACATAACTACGATAGAACTTTGAATACAAGGACAAATTAAGTAGTTGCCAGTCTCGGCTGTTTCAAATGACCTTTTCCTGAATGATCTGTCTGTAGGGTTTGGGATATTCAAAGACAGACGTACCACCTAATAGTAGAATTGCAAAGCACTTTCCTGGTTAATGACGTAGCCTGTTAACTCAAGTAATCTAACACGAGAGGCTTGCGAACCAACAGTTCTTATCACTGAGTTCATTCCAGTCCGAGTCCAAAGTTTTCTCCATTCTTCACGTGAAAATAAAGTTTCCACATTACTTACTGGTAATGTTAAATATGATGTTGGACATTATACACGAAAGAGCAATGGACAAACTAGAATCCCTTGTCCAAAACCACTGAAGGATTTTCCAACATTCGGAGAATCGATGGACACCAGAAGCTTTTCAGTTTCTAGCCAACAGACGATCCAAATAGTTATTTTGTATTGTTGAAATGATGTTACCAAATCTCCAATTAAAAGTTTATTTCCAACAGAAATGAAAATATATCCCCGGTTTAACTGTGCTTAAATGTCTAGAATGGAGTGCAAGATACAGTAGTTGCTCATAAACAATTCGATGTATGTAATACTAACCTGTTCTTCAGTTCTTCTTTACATACCAGACTTTTGAATCTACTGGAGAGGATACTCAACCCAACAAACAAAGTCGATCGTTAATTAGTTGCGTTGTATTGTTGAGTTAAAAATACAAGCGGGACTGGACAAACATGATGAACGGAAAAATGTGAGAAGCTAGTAACAACTAGCCAGAATAATAGAGAAAAATAACGCTTAACACAACCAAATAAAGTGTCGTCTTATTTTGAGACTTATTATGCGCAATTGCAAAATCGCGCGTGACTAGTCAGTACCTTCAGGGGTTGTGTCCGATAGTTTGAATATCTCCAAGTTTGTTTTATTCCCTTTCCTCTAGTAAACAGTACGGTTGGACTTTATTCCGAAACTTTCCAATATTTTGAGTCGTAGTGCTTTTGATTCCAGAACAATTCGGCGAGCGAGGTTACTTGTTCACAAAAAATTTGACGCTGGCTTATTTCGACAAATTAACTAGGATGATGAGGAAGTTCATTTCGCTGGGCATCAAAATTTTGATTTGTTAACACAATGATTCACTAACATAGAGCCTTTTTGTATACGTTACTGGCCATTGTCTTAGGAGTTAAAACATAAAAAGAAGACATAAAATTCACTGTTAACTGTTTGATAAAGTTATACTTTAGTTGCACATAGTATGCTCTGGTTATCATCTATCACTACATACAATATTAAAGAAATCCAAAAGATTTTGATTGGCCCTATTTTTACACACAGTCACTAATGCGATAATATGTTGTTTTACGTAAGTAACGGTCTCGGGTTGTTCGGTCACTTGTGCATCGTCTTCGATTAAATCAAACAGTTGGGTAGTGCTGCAACTTTCCATTGAAGTAAACTCACAAGCGCTTTGTCAATACAACTACCACTGAAACTATGAGCCACCAAATAGACCATTTTTAGTATATGGATACCCATTTTTTGTAACTTGTATTCTAACCGTAGACAGAATTCCCCCATAACGTTCGTTGCGATAGTGTAACAATTGCACAAACAACCATCTTTCTAGAATTGTTAGTTAGCCGTAGTCGAACAGAACGGCTAAATGGTAATCGCACACTGAGAAGCAACAAATGATGGCAGATCGTCAAACGAGTCGGATTCCGGTATCTTCAACTGAGAAGCACACTTTACAGATAAGTCAATCAGTTCCTTCTACGCAATTATTCACCCAGTTGATGGGTGAATTACCACCATTTTTGGAGTGTCCTTTGATCAAGCCTTGGAAATAAACTATCTGCTTGTTGCACTGCCGTAAAAAGAACTGGGCTGTCTACTGCAAGTGAGCTCGAAAATTCTTTGAATCATGACCTACTAGAGGAACAGGTTCCAGTAATTACTGACAAGTAGTCGGGAATTTGGTTACTTTCAGATTGAACATCACCCACAATTGATCACAGTTGTCGCATTCCCGCAAACCTTCCAGTCGACGCCTTTCGAAAAGAAGCATTAGACTGGAGTTTCGCTCTCATTAGAGCTCGTCAGTAGTGCGTATCCCTGACGATCGGGCAACCTGAGAATTACTTACAAGCAAAGGTGGTTGAGCGTTCACATATGATAATTCGGTCGTCCCTAATGTGAGGTCAGTGGAACAGTGGTAAACACGGTTGCTTCTTGATAAGCGTGGGAGGAGTTATAGTCTTGGCAGTGGCAAGGATATGCAATAGTGACGAGCTCAAATGAGAGCGAAACTCGAGTCCAGTGCTTTTTTTCGAAAGTAGCCGACTGGAAAGTCTATGGGAATGCGACAGCTGCGACCCTTTGCGGGTGATGTTCATCTTGAAATATGTAATAAATCTGTCTTCAATAAAACTGGACAAGTTGCAGCTT
>LUCH01000250.1:30841-43384 GCA_013368495.1 Paragonimus heterotremus | reverse complement strand
ACATAAAAAAGGATTGGTACGAACGCTACTTAATCGATCCAGAGGGTTTTGTTCAGGTGACACCTTGGATGGTAAACTCCGTCAAATAGAACAGACTTTATTAGATAACGGTTATCCAGCAATGTACAAAATAATTCTCAACCCACGGTTACCAAAAAGACAGTAGTTTTACAATTACCGTTCAAGAGAGACACTGTGTGTCGAATAGTTGAACAGTGCCTAAGGTCAGCTGTTGTACACATGTTCTTTGTCGTGAAACTGGTGATCGTATTCAGAGCAGTTCCCACGCTCCCAGTTAAGCAACCGACGCCTCAGTTCAAATCAAATGTAATCTATGAATGCAAATTTGGATGTGGATCATCCTGTGTTGGCAGAACTGAGCACTAGCCGAGATAAGTTCAACAAGCGGTCACACAATCTAGCTACTCGACAGCAAACACCCTGTGGTTCGGAGTTTTGTACATTCTCACTCGTGTGTAGTAAACATCAGTAGAGAGGCAGCGAAATCTGTTCGAGCATAAATCGTGTAATGTCAGTCTTTCGTCTGCTCTGTTCAAATTTTCAACGGGAAATGGTTGTTTCAAATATCTACTTGTAATTGCTCATGACAACCACCATCATTAGAAATATCTCCGTTTCATTTTAATATATATTATGTCAGATTAGTTTTCTGGTTCCAGTACGCTGGATTAACCCAGTCGTTCTTTATGTACAGGCAATGAGAATAGGCCAAGTAGTAGCGTGTTGCAATACTCAACAACTTGCCTTGTTAATGTTTCAAACTGAATTTGATAAACTGAAGACATCCATCTTGTCACTTGAGATTGTACACCGGAGTTTCACGAAGGTGATCCACTTTTGCTGTAGCATGTTGGTTGAGGGATAAACTATCCGGCGAAAATTGTTGAAATGTTTGCATAGCAAAGCAAAACTTTGCAACACAATTCAACGGCAATGTATCGAAAATATAAGCATGGGGGCTCATAAGAGTACCGCAGAAGTAAGTAGAGAAAAATTGGCGACATTCTTGGTTAGACGTTACGTGCTAATTCGTTTTACCCATACCACTCGACTGATTCACTCATGGGCTCTAGGCAGACAGTGGTATCAGGATGGACAGAAGTTAACCGCATAGTAACCTGATTATTTGATTACTACACACCTCCAAATAGTCTGCAAGGTTTTGAAAGTGGATCGGAAAAAGATGCTTTGGTCAATAAAATATTATGTAGATTTTGGTTTGGTCAGTTGTGTAGGTTTCTGTACTAAATTGCAAGTAATCAAACATCGGATTCAAATCGATCCAGAAGATGTTCATATCCTCTGAATTCACTAGGTTCTCGTTTGTTTGCTGTAGCAAGACTAAAGTACTGACAAAGCCAGACTTGTTTTGTAGTTGAATTACTAGTAAAATGAATGGTTGGGTGAGTTGTTATCAAACACTTTACTCTGGAAGAACCACAAAGCTGATATCGGGAAGGATTCGTTAACGACTGCCGGAATGGCTTCGCAGCAGTTCGAAAGGGTCCATTTCGAGTGCGGTTGGCTTCCACGTAGTTGACACTAGCCATCTAATAAATCCGGATGAAGCGTACAGTCATCTACAATGTTCTTCAAGCCTGCTCCAGAGCTGTCAGTGTACGACTGTTGTCGACGGCTAATGCTAGTGTCATCAAATTCAACAACCTCAGACGGTGTGCCCGAAAACAATTCATACGAACCCTCCACTTCCCCTGGCCAATCATCCACATCTACTTGGATATCGGATCCTGGCCACTTTGACGCAAGTGTGACTTAAAGGCAAACTACATCTTAGGATCCGCGGACTGACTGGTCCTGCAAGTAACCGTTTTTAGCCTTCAGATAGGCAATACGGTTGAGAATTTATTGTTGTTTTTTAGGCCCAAGTAGGTCAAATTTCAACCCACAAGCGATCAAAAATTCCTAGGCTTCTGTCGTCACATCTTACGAGTTACGCAGCTTCCGTGTTATCCACCTGTAAGAAGTATTCCAGATAAGATCTTGCGCTCACCATCTAACACGTCACCAGGTGATATTTATATTCTCTCCTATGAGATATTGTGTTAACTTTCATTCCTGCCTTATTGCGTGAGGCCCCAAGATTACCTATTTTGTAGTCCGTAGGTGACACCAGACTGGCTCTGTAACAGAGTCCACGTTATCTTACATAGCGCAACTTTTACGCGCACTGTTTGGTACTGGGTCTGAAGTTAAAACATCAAACGGGAACTTGGTCGTCCTACTTTCAGTTGTATTACGCTCTCGTGGTTGGCTTAAACAGCCGAATTTGCTTGCAACTTACACCAGCATAGTTTGTTTTCTCTACGCCGTCTTACTTTTGATGCTGCGCCCTCAAGAGAATCCCCTCGTGGTTTGAGCACGCGATCTCAAAATCGCAGCCACTGGCCTTCGCAGAGTAGATGCTTCATGGGACAATTAATATCTATTTCTCGTTTCAGCTTCCTGGTGTGCTGGACGTGCATATATAGTCGCTCTGTAAATAAATATTTGAAAAATCAACAGAAGATTCCTGGTCATTTTGTACGATTCTTGTTTCTTACGACTAGACTGTCAGTCGAACACTGAACTATTCTACCACCAAGCATTTGGTCAGTAAGATGGTTTTAGTAAAATTTCGTAGATACGATTCATATTAACGAACACTGACATTAATATGTTTTGCCTCCTTATATGAACCTACGACGGAAGCCTACTTCACGTTGCACTACGAGGCGCTGCATAACAACTCGGAAGTACTAATATTTAATAGCGTCTACCGATGTTCTGTTATCGTGTAGCTGTTCCGAGTAAGCGTCGTGTCTATCCAGTGTGAATCATGTTAAATCCCACCATTTTCACCAGCACCACTCTCCTCACTGAACACATCGAGCAATTGAAAGTACACACACATGTTTTTACCAAAAAAGCTTCCATGCTCAAGCCTTTACTTAAGTTGACAACACTTTTTATACCTGATGGCCCATGTTCTGAAACGGTCAACAGTTATTTCGTCTGCTATTTGAGGATTCGGCTTCCGCGGGCTGATTAGCTCAATTTTAGAAATGTATTGGCTTTCGCTCACTTTCTGACTGGAGGTTTGCCAAGATATTGAGAGATATGTTGACCTTATAATTAGCAAAAGTATATGCTTTGGGCGTGCTTGCAGTTTACAATCAAACTATAAAAACTCATGGCATACGACAGATTTGTAATCGCGGCCTGTGTAACTAAAGTTTTAATTTTGAAGATGCAGTACGTGTGTTCTTTTGACTACTTTCATTTTGGTTACTGATGGGTAATAAAGGAATTTTATTCACGTGAACTGAACATCCCCTTCAAGTAATCACGGCAGTCGCGCTCTCATAAACCTGCCAATCATCACTTACCAAAAAGAAGGAATTTTGTTCACTCTGCGCTGTTGCTAGATCTCTTCAATGATGCACAGCTTTGCTGCGGTTTCAATTTCATGTAGCAGCTTTGTTGACCACTAAATTGGTGACCTCAAATTAGACACGACGGCTTTACCATACGCCAATGTTCGGTTACTTGTTCCGGTGTGTATTGCTGGGCTTGCGAGATAATCTACTACACACAGTGTCGTTCAGACAGTTGGCGATTTCTGCGGCTTCAACTTGAAGTGAATTCCAACTTCTGGGAAGGCTGATTGGAGTTGACAGGAAGCTTACTGTGTTTCCTTTAAAAGCGATTCATTAGTCTGCTCATTACTTACCAGAGGTTCCGGCTGAGTATCCACATATGATAATTCAGTTGAGCTCAATGTGAGGCTCCTAGTATAGACGTCCAGAAGGTTTTCGGATAAAATTGTGGCCGGAATTCCAGTCCAGACTGTGGCAAGGATGTGCATTACTGACGGGCTCTAACAAGAGGGAAATTCGCGTCTAGTGTTTATTTTCGGACGGTCTGGCTAGAAAGTCTACCTGAATGCACATGCTGTGATTCATTGTGATTCAGGTCCAACCTGAAACCTCACTGTTACTGAACACTTCAAGGCGATTGCAATCGACTGTGTTGTTCAAGATGAACTTAACCAACTCTCCGACTCCTCATCAGTAATCTGAAATATCGCCAACCAGGTTTAACGGGGATGCAGATTTTGGCCTGTCTCATAAGTCTTAGTTGTGGAGTTATCGATTAGGGATAGAAGGTGGTGACTGTGTATCTTGTCCAGACGATCGGTCAATCTGAGCTTTACTTGGAAGCAAATGTGGCTGTGTTTATATACGATGATCCAGTCGCCCCTAATGTAAGGTCAACTACGCAGTGGTCGACATGGTTGCCTCATGAAAGCGTGGCCGCAGTTCTATTCCTGATAGTACAAGGGTATGCCCCACTAACGAGCTCTAACTAGAACGAAACTCACGCCCGGTACTTTTTGCGACAGGCTAGCTGGAAAGTCTGTCGGAATGGGAAGACTGTTATCAGGTGTGAGTGATGTTCGATTTATACACTGCTTTGATTTAGTCGCCTTGAAATCGAATGAAATCGGTGGTTCTGTTTTGACTCCAGTTAAATATAACAGGCTGTAATGATGCCTCCTGATGTTTAGCTTACAGCGGATTTTTGGAGATGTGCTCAATACAGCATACAAGACATTTTCTCGTGGTGAGGTTTAACAGGTCAACGAGAACTATCACTGTCCCAGATAGACTGGTCCTGTGCTCTGGTAACTCAACCAGTTCCATTCGTTTACTAACCAGCTTTTCTGCCCACCAGCCTTCCATTCACCAAATTGTTAATACCGAATGAATTCCATGCAAGATCTTGTATGGTTTTTGTTTACAAATGACTTACATGGATGGGTGTAAGTCAAAAGTTTTCAAAGTAGCCGCGTTCAGAATATTTGTTATTTGCAACTGAAATTATCCTAAAGCCACTGGTTCCTAGAAATATAAGTGAAGTTCGACATTTGTAGACAAATATTTGGGATGTTTTTCTTTCAAACTGCCTAGTCAAACTGCCTGTGTGCTGTGCTACTTAGAGTTCGGTTGTATAATCGTGTTCTCATAGGATTTAGTGCAAACATGGCGATCTTGATGAGTTTAATTATTTTCGGTACTTGTACTCACCTCAAATTATTAAACTCTGAAACAGTAAAGATCACGTTAATGACGCTAGATTGTATGAAAGCTAGGTAGGTCTAAACTGGTCTAGGGGAAGTATCTGAGTCCAGGATAGTAATGCAACATCCTCATCAAGTAGCATTCGCCCAAGTAAACTGTGAACAACCTGTGATGGAATAGGCTATGGCAATACATACGCCGCTTCAGTTTTGAACTACAACACTGTTTTGTTGGGGAAGAAAAAAAATTATTAACTGACTTCTACTAAGTAGTCTCGGTTCAGAATGAATGTAGTAGGTGTGATTGGCGAAACAGTCTGTAACTAGGTTCAATGTATTTTTGTCTAACCCTTGACCTAAGGGCAATTCCGGAACAGGTGAACCAGTGAAAACATTGACAGCAGTTTACAAGTAGAACAAATCCAAATATTTAGGTGCCTGGAGTCATGGTGATAATGTTTGTTTGTGACACAATTGGTTACAACCTAACAATATTTGCACAATCCAATCTGGGACAACTGTACGTTTGTTTAGGAGTTTTTGATAGTGTTTGTGAAAGACGGTATGGAACACATTATACGCTCATGATTAATTTTCGTCTCTGACAAATAATTTGCTGTAGGTAACTTGAATAGATCTAATCGGTCGATCTCGACAATGAGATTACTGCGTTTTACCTACTCAAGCTCAAGTGTTCCTGTGCTAAATGTAAGCTGCTTCAACTTATCTCCACACCTGCAAAATGGATTGTGAAGCCACTATAAAACATCCCGCCCCAGTTACGAATGTGAATAACGTAATCCGATGACCGATTTTGCAAGATGATAGTACCAATGCGTATGTTCTCGTCAGCTGCTACACATAACTGGGGTGGACATCAAAAATATCTAACCGAATTAAGTTCATACATCAAGTCAGTGAATACACTAGTCTGTCATTGGTCATTGGGAGACGGAGATTCAAGATCAACAGCTTGTGCACACACAAGATGGGCTTGCTACGCATGACAAGCAGCGCCCCGGGTGACGTAAAGGTAACATGCTCGTGATGACGCGTCATCACACGCAAAGCGATTGTCGGGTTAGCCGCGTGACCGATTTCCAGCACGTCTCTGACGATCGTAGGAATCGGCTTGCGTTGTTTTGTGGAGTCACCTCGGGTCACGCCATACAAGTCTTCGATAGGCTTGGGCACGTATTCCTTCATCCTAAGGCGCAGGGATCGATCAGTTCTGCCAATATAAACGTCAGTGCAGCTGCAGGTGAACAGGTAGATACAAGATGAGGTGGACAGCTTTGGCATCCACGTCTTAATATGAGGAAGTGTGTGACTTGGTGCGACTGAGTAAACGCAGTGTAGCTGCACTGTACGTCCGTTGCATGGCCTGTGTCAGTCGTCACATAAGAAACGACATATTACTATCTTATTTGTACAGTAACTGTTTGTACACTGGTTTCTTCGGAACGGACGTTTCTTGTGGGTTTACTACTCCGGGTTTTTTGTGAAAGCCAATAAAACCCAGTGGGCAACCGTTAAAGACTAGGATCTCGCGATTAAGTGTCAACTCCGTATCTAGTGTATTACCCGTACAAATAGTTTGCACTCTGTGAAACAGACAACGAACCAGCAAGCGTTTGTGTTGTATGCGTGGGAAACTGTTGAAATTCAAATACTGTCCTCCTCAGGTGGACTTATAATGTACTGATCGACAGACTGTACCATCCTTCTGTCGCTTGATGCTGATATTCAGATAGGCGAGCGTGTCTTCCTTTTCCAGCTCAGACAGTACCGTTAGATTGCGGTGTAAAGAGTTCAATAAAGCCAGTAGTTTTTCTATTGTCTCTATGTCGTGTGTGAATACTATTATGTCATTAACATATCGACCATAAATCAGGATGTCGTGCAGTGTATTCGCAAGGCGGATCTCTATCGTAGACATGAATAAATCAGCCAAAATTCGTCCTAGATGGCTATCCATTGCAACCCCGTCTATTTGTTTGAGTCTAAAGTTTTGAGAGTGTAATTTGATATTTTCAGTAGACAATAATATCACTGGCATCAAATTACTGACTGGGACGTGAAACTTTGTGCTATGAGCTATTGCAAGGTCACAGGTAAAGTCGACCGTTTTCCTCAATGGCACATTTGTGAAAAGCGAATTTACGTCAGGGGAGCCACTGTCCAAAGCTTGACGATAGCTATTATCACCATACCCAGAATTATTTCAAAGCCGTTTCCTGGTCACTGTTGGTGTTCCGTTATTCCGGTGTACAAATACTAAGGCTTTAGCTGAAAGAAAAACGTGAGGCACATAAAAGAGTATGGAGATGTTCTGTACTGTCTACCTACTCTTGAGTACATGCAGTATGGGTTAAGAAGTTCTAAACCACACATCAGACCATCATTAATTCCAACCAACACAGTGGGCACCCAACCACGTGAGAACATATTTGAGGGACCATCGACCTCCCTATCGGTTCAGTGCTCACCTAGCGGCAGTTAAGTTTTCGAGCGTTCCGCAAGCCCAGGAGTCATAAATAATCTGTCTCCATGAGTGAGTGAGTGTGGTCTGTCGTCATAATGGGTAACTGGGCACCAAGTGTCTCATGAGTTTTAATAACTAAACAAGTTTGCGAACTGTACGCACGGTGTGGTGCTCATTTGGACTTCTGTCCTGACTGTTCTGCACTCTTCCTATGAATGACTAAGCATTTTTATTTAATTACGGAAGAAGCCAACTTCCATTCAGTAGTTTCGAACAGTGTCATGATGGGTAACGTTTTAGCTCCTCATCACCAGATCTTCTTAAGTCAACTTGCTGACCGTGGCAAACACACGTTGTCCTACTGACCTCTAGAGTAGGTGATTTCCGAACATTTTACAAGCATCAGACGGACAGCGTTCCACGATTTCGTAGTATTCTCCAAGTACTTGGTCAAACGTTAGTAGGGCTGCGTTCAGTAACGTATAAATGAGAGTTCAGTTTCTTAATGTTAGCTCGTAACTGTCAAGGCTACCGTAGTCTGCCCAGTCTAGTATGACGGTTAACGTTGTGGCTACGGCTGATTTAGTCGGGCCATTCAAACTTCTAATCGATCGGCACACAGGAAAACAACGTGGTCCCCTACGGACCACCAATCCGGCAGGAAGTTTTGTGTGACTGCCTATATTTTATTGGTCATCTATATGTTTGGTTGTTCTTATCACGTGTGTTATCGTAATGCGTCTATGTATTGACCTAACCAGTGCTGACAGACTGAAGATGAGTCATTGCCTTCTCATTCAGATTTCCTATCTGAGGTCTAGGAACTAATTCTTTCTGCTTATAAATCGCTCAGCAAATTGGGTTCGGTGTTCTGCAGAAAATGCAATCGTACGAGCTTTTGGTTATTCCTTCTCTTGTTTGAACCACTTTTTTGGGGTCCCGTTTTACAGCAGAATATGTTGTCTTATTGGCTTAATTTCACAAAAGTTGTCGCTTTAAGTCCTTATGGTTATATTTGGACACGGGGAATTCATGTACATCAGTTCTGTTCAGATTCACCTTGTTTTTCGTTATCCATAGGAACCCTTAAGCTCGCTGAATGTACCGCAACCCAACGGTGGCTTCATCGACCCCAGACGGCACAGTTATGGTTGCTCGGAGACAGCTTCGGCTAATTCTCTGCTTACAGTCAACATATGTGAGGGCCCATTCGTGACACCCCTGAACACGCGAATGACCATGCATCGCAATTCAACTCAGAGTGTTCAACACTCTCTTCACCGGCAGGTAATTTGTTCGGGATTATACGTTCGTCACTTGTGGTACTTCAGGGAATTTATAAATGTGTTGCATATCTTGACGTATGACATTTAAATTGGAAACTAGTAAAGTTTGAGTCATGTTCAAGCTGGATGTTCAAATTAAGGTTGATTATAGTATACCTAAATCTTCAGAGAACTGACCATCTCCCATCCACTCAGCTGTTCCATGTACATTTTTAAAAGATCCACACAAGTTCGTACGTTCTGCTGCAGGTTAATTGATAACTCTGGCTTATACGAACTGAGAGCTAATCACTGGTTTATATCTCAATGTTGCATGGTAGTCCAAATTCAGCCCCATGGCTTGTGCTGCGTGTAAACAGACCACTCATCAACTGAAGCTCTCTAGTTGTAAGTGAATCGTTGCATATAACCGTGTGAATACAGTTGCCTAGGCGTAATGTATGGGTTGTCGGGTTGCTTCAGAACAAGACGATATTTGTCTCCAAACAGGTTCAAAAGTTTGTAACTCCGGGTGGGTTTTTTTGGGTGTCAGGTCGTATTTACTGAAAGTAGCTTGTTTGGTAAATGTTTCGTCACCCCAGTATTGCAGATTCGTAAGAAATTACCTTGACCGTTTACCAAGATTACTGACGTAGCATGTGCACACTAAGTGGTTGTCTTGAAGAAAAACCTAGCTCAAACAATACACAGTGACTCTTTCTAAGACCAGGGCTACTCATACAAGTTAAGCCATCAAATTGCTTGAGGTCTACTGGACGGTAGAATGATTTATTTTCCCAAATGCAAAATAAAAACGTATATACATATATATAACAACTACGAATGCATTCCTGATCAATATCTCGCTTTAGCTAAATGCAGAACGCTAAAAACGGTTGACGAGTTTAAGCTTTTTGCTGCTGAGCCAAAATCCTGCACAACAGTTTGATTAACTTCGTCACTACTGACTTCCTCTTCTGCATTTTCGTTATCAACAAGGTGCTTATTTACAACGACGCTGTAAACTCAATCATGTCTCTCGATGTCATAGTTTCTTCCACCAAGTGATCAACACAAATGGAGGAAGCAGTAGTTGGACCTGTCCAATTCGCGTTTATATCATTCCAAAGAAAAACAAACTATCTGGGTTTGTAAGTTGAGCCGATTGAGAAAGAAGCAAATTCGATTTGGGCAGCAAAAAAATGACATGTTTATGCAATCTTTACTAACAGATGGTCATCAACGTTCATAATTGGTTTTTATAGAATAGTGGTAGGTGTTCATAATCAACAACGATCGTTATATAACCTGAAAAGTACCGAAAGTTACGTAAAACTTCCGCGGTCGTGTGGACCTTTTGGACTTCTCCTTCAGAAAAGAAGCACTAGACTTGAGTGGTAACCTTGTAAAGCTGGTTTATGATGCATGTGTTTGTCACATCCGGGCGCTGAACTCTGTTAACCCTGTTGACTACTGCGTAGATGTATGTGCATTAGGCACAACCACGTTATCACTTACAAACATTTCACCACACTCACCTGTGTGAGATGCACGGTTTGTTTTCTCTCCTCGAGAAGCTGTTGACCTGCCATCTCGGTCAACGCAAATGTAAATATTGCAACCAATTGTGAGTGATAGTCATTTCGATTGATCCAAACCCTTACTGTTCACCAATAATTGTTCCAACATCACTTTCCTATAGCGCATCAAAACATTGAATCTGTCGTCAGAATCATGATGATGGGTGGTTACGAACAGAATCTGGACGAATGGTGTTTCTAGTTCAGTTATGGTTGCCGACAGCGCCCTCAAATCAGTGGTACAGTTGGAAACATTCTGGATAGCACTCAGGGCAATAATTCTGACATTGCATAATACTACTAACTCTCTAGTCAATGGTGAATTCAAAACGACATTAGTGCCCAGATATTCAGTTATTTTAGCAGGCCAGCTGACATTGGTTGAAATTGTTGAATCCGCCGGAAGTTTTTTTTACCTTATTCGATCATTCTTTGCAACTGTGATGTTTCCTTCGAATGTCACTCATCGCAGCTGGACAGCAACTTCACATAAGCTTCCTTCTGAGACAATCCATTGGTGGATACTTTGTACAAGCTTTGGCTTCCTCGTCCGACACAAGTGTCTACTAAGGAAATAGACAATGCCAGATCCTTATTCAGCGTTTTCTGGAACACACTAAAAATAACACAAGCCACAACTGTCTGCACTAATTCAGATAAACCATTTACAGTTCAGCCAATAGTCGAACAACATGTCTTTCCGGTGAGTCGAACGTTGTAGTTAGCCATCTGAAAGGAAAGGGATGAACATTTAATTGAGGTAAACAATCATAACGTACCTCTTCTTGAGAGGCAGAGAGATTTCCACGGTGCTAAGCAATAGTAACCCGAGATTCGCTAATATAAGCCAGCCTCATTCATACAAGATGAGTGAAAGTCAAAGTATTTACCTACCGCCATTGTTTATTTTCACTGGACTAGTCATCAAATGAGGAAAACCGGTCCAAAATTTTGATCAACAGTTTCCAGACTTTTGACAAACTGTGAATTGTGATGATAGTTTCATACTGTGCTTAATTCGTTGTTAGTGCTAATAACCATACAGTATACAATTCTGTTTTTCTAGACAAAGTTGTAGTTTTGCTGAGCTAGACGTTGTCTAGTTCCTTATGTGGTATGCATTTCGTGGTATCAAACAATCTTTCAAGCTGATTGATCTACTTTTGTCATCATAACACTCTCATTGCTTTATAAGGGCCCGAAACAATTATTTTGGTCTTCGTAAAATACGTGTATATTAAGGGATAAATTATGAACTGACAGCGATTTGAAGTAGCACTTTTAACTACTGATAAACTTTCAGTGCAATGCTCACGATCAAAATGAGACATGCTATTAATTCACAGGATGTTAATTAGGCAATTGCGCCCGTAGATTTTGTTAACTTTGTCGAGACAGAGGCGACATTCTTCATTCTGGCTCAGTGTGCACAGATTTCCGCTCTTAACATAATGATACGTAGCGGTCGGATGAATCTCATTTACACGTTTCACGATGTGAATAAATCAATTTATTGGTTATCCTTTCGAGTGCTTAATGGTCAGTTCCGTCGAGTTAGCTTCTACTGGGTCATTTTCCTCATCTTTCGGAACGTGATTGGTAAAGTTCAGAAGTGAATAAAACACTTTAAAACCGAAAGGTGTTGTTTATTTTAGATGAACAGTTAAAGCTCACCCATACCAATACATTTGTGATCCGTCAGTCAATCACGTGTGTACAAAGTTGACACAAACGGTATATACGTGGAACGGAAAGAAGTGCTAGTTCTCTTATGATAAATTTAACCACGGTGGTACGGAAGCTAATATGAACTAATCTTCGGTAAACATTTAGCAGCGACGCCAGCTACAAGCCGCATGGCTGTATATAGATCTCCGATTAGGTTTCACCAATTTGTCACATACCTATCCACACACAAACCGACTGACTGCATAATATCAGACAGCATGAAGTGTGGAATTTGAAAATGTAGTTTAAGTTATGACCAATATTCATTAAGATGGCAAGAAGACACATTACGAGATGCAAGCATTTCGTTTATTCTCATCAGTCGATTACATAGAGCATTCATTTATATAGGTTAAACGCATGGTGACAAAATAGTGAAATGAA
>LUCH01000250.1:5562-18173 GCA_013368495.1 Paragonimus heterotremus | reverse complement strand
TCAAGTCATCGCCAATTGACTGACCAGTGACCTAATTTCTCTGTAATAAGTCTGATCGACATCACGATCTAACTCTATTAATTCCTCATATAATTGTACCGGCCTGAAGATGAATTATCGAAAACATATGTTCGTCTATATGTCTTCATTCTCATAACCGTAATGGGCATATTTGAAACTAAAGGAATGGGCCTAACCATTATAGTTTGTAGAATCACCTTGGATATTGTATTGAATATTGTTAATGAGTATTAATCTATACATGTGTAAACGGAAGACGTTTCACTTCCGAATGTTACGCGGAAGTATGTGAGTGGCTGCGTCGGTGTTGCCATCCTTCTGATGTGAGCACGTGATAAACGTCAACTACACAACTTACCATACAAGTTGTAGGTGGTGAAGTTAGATAACAACGGTTCAATTTTCCCGGTACGCACACCTAATGGAAGTCAACAATCACTGACCCTGAAAAGTTCCGTCAATAAGTGCGAGTCCACAAATTTTCTACAGTAATTAAAACATTATTTTGACAAGATTAAGGTTCTGTACATTTCCCGTAAATGTGTTAGACATCTACACCTCTTCACTAACTTAAGTAAATGTGTGATGGATGACTGAAATAAATCGCAAATGCCCACCAACTTCCGTCTTTAATACCTGCCGTCAGTACAGTATGATATATGGTCGTGAGTCATAGAAACTACATAATTGACAACAGGAAGCTGTGTAATATTGGCTAACGAGTGAGTACTGTCTGCATTACCGTTAATTCTAACCAACCTACGATCTTGATGGAGACTTGTATAAGTTGCACTGGCACCTGTTCTGAGCCATGGAATAGAGTGAGACTGAAATATATTTAGATGAATTGTTGTTTTGCTTACAAATGATCGTAGCACCAAGACCTTTTGCTTTACACGTAAACTATTTTTTTCTGGGTTAGAACTTACTAGGGACATGGGGTCATGCAAAATTGGTCATCTGTTTCCGTAACCGCTTTAACTTTATGGTGAAATTTCTTGTTGTATTATTAAAACACTCTATAATTATTAAGATGGATTACAATTGGTCAATAAAGTCCACAAGCCATTGGCATATTAAGATTATTAAAAGTCTTGCACAGCATTTACAAAAAAGTGTTTTCGTCTGCACAGCTTCTCAAGTTTGGACTCAGTTCATAACTTATAATAAAAGATAATAACCACTTTTTCTCTAATCCGGATTAATCCACTTCAGTGAACAATGAGGAAACTGATAATCTGCGTGAAAGCCCACTGTTCCAAGTTTCTGATAAGAGATTGTAGTAGTTAACGAGCGAAATAACTGTGTTCTTGTTTAGCTTGTTGAGATAGGATCAGCAAGGCGTAACGAAAGCAGGGGCTGCACCTAGCACAACAAAACATAAATCACTTGTAAGCAATGAGAAGATTCACTGTTGAAATCTCTATCGTCTAAGTAACATCTTATCAACTCTAGTCGTTGGCTGTCTTGACCAGTATATGGTTGCCATGTAATTCCAACTTCAACCGTCCAGTGTAAGATAGTCATGTCCAAAACGAGGTGTGTATTCGGCAGGGATGGTTTGGTTTGGATAAAACTGTATAAGGAGCTTTCATGAATTGTTTGCCGCTAAAACATAAGATAGCATCTATCAAACGGTATTTCAACATAATCTGCTAGTGATTCGCAGATGCATAGTCTATCTGCATGACGTATGAGCTGGTCAAAATGCTGCAAGCAATCCCAAATTTCTGCTTCTAAGATAGCTGTTTATATTTAAAATTGGTCATTCAAAGTTTTCGAGCTATCTAGAATCCCTTATCACATCCAAACAACATCGAAGAAACAAGTCCACAGAAAAAGTATACAACGCTTTCGTCTAAGTCCTTTTATTGTACCCCGTATATTTGTCATACAATGTATATCTGAATGTAAGCACATCAGAAATCGTCTGACATTAACGTGAACATCAGTAGCATGGACCACACGATTCATCAGTTTCAATCATACAGGAAAGAGTAAGTCCTGAGGGTGTGCGTGTGTTGACCACCTTTCGTTTAACCGACGAATGCTGGTCAGCCAGATTATAAAGTTTGGCGGAAAAGAATGATGTGATTGCAACAGCAAATTTTAAGACGAGGAAGAAAACAGTAAAACCAAGAAACAAGAGTAATGTAAATGGAGAACGTAATAGTATGTTTGATGCAAAATCAGAAAGTCAAACCAATGCATACCAAGCATTATATTCACCATGTAGCGCACCGGAATTGATGGGTGATAAATAAAGGAAGCAGACCATCAACAAGTGAATTTTTGAAGAGGAGAGCAATGGGCTGACCATTCGACAAGGATCGTTGATTGGTGTGAACGAACACAAAGGTAATAAAGTTTACTATTAAACAAGTCTAAATGAACCTGACAGATTACTGTGTCATCGTTGACCGTGCAATATAAATAAGCTAATGACTTACGTATCCGAAATAACCAGCGCATTTGTGACTGCACAAATCACAGCACCACTTGGCCATACCGACAAAATGTGGCACCTAAGAGTTTTGCACTCAGTACACTTAAATTTCTGGCCTTGGGTTTGTGACCTATTGAAAATACAGACATCCATTCGGATGAGATTCATTCGGAAGTTTCGATTCTATGTTACCGCCTCAAATGATCCAAGATTGCTGCATTAATTCGAAAGATTTACATGGGTAACGTTTAGATATCACACCTTCAGGCTATCAAAGTTGTGCCTACCTGTTTTCGCTCGGCCCACGTTACACCTACGCCTTCATTATTTCTACACACGTTTGCAAATAATGATTTTGCGATTTGCATCAATTTCCTACTTTTGACCGAAACGACACGGAAGTCTGCTCTGTTTTTAATTAGCTACCTTATTGTATTAGCATGTCATATGGTTTCTTTGTCACATTTTTCACACTCCTTTGAAACGCTAACATTTCACTCACAGAAATGTTTAAACGACTGAACTCGTAGTGGCAGACTGTGTGATTTCAAAAGCCCGCAAGAAGTTAGCGTTCAGTCTCATACATCCATTGAATTTTCTTATATTTTATACCTTCATTCCTCATAACGTGTACAATGTTGGGTCAGTGAAGTAACGTAACCCCCCTGAAAGTAGGTCTTACATCTATCCTGCAAGAGAAGAAATGGTAGACGAGAGTGAGTTTAAACTAATTAATATCATTTCCTTAACTTGCGTAATCAAGCTGGAAAATAGTGCTTGGGTGTTACACCATACTTCACAAGTTACGTGACACTGTAGGGGTCAGATTCAGATGCAAACGAAAGTTGTCCTATCAAACAGAAAGTCTGAGTACATAGTTCAGTCTGTAGTTGTATTTCTGCGTCATAAACCCCTTTAGACGAATATTAAGTTGAATCACTGAGTTGAGAAGACAGGTGTACTTGTTCCATGATGTGTAAGGACACCACCCTCAGGCCGTCGTGGAAACTGAGGCAAAATTTGGCAATTATGAATAAAATCGACGTATAAATGAAGTATCGGATTAAATTCGTCAACAGTTTCATAAAATATTCATGATTAATTTATTGGCTTCTCTTTCTACTGACCAATTCAGTCACAGACTTTTGTAGCACAACTGCGTTTTCTTGGCGGATTTTCCTTAAAAAAACACGTTTCCAACACCGATGACTGAATCCCAAGGGTCAAAACTGCTGTTTAATTTGTTACATTCTAAAACATGTGCATGTGCGCATACAAATATTAAAAAACGACTGTTTTTTAGTTTCGGTTTGTTTTTGTTTACCTCTTTTACACGAACTAATGTGGGTGTTACCACACCTGAATAAGTCAGAAGTGTATTCTCAGAAATCAATGAAGTTTTTTAAAAATTGTGTACAAGATAGAAAATGGCTGTTGTTTACTTGCAGACAACAACTGTTGTGGTGCATAAAGATGCACACCCCTGAATATTTCGCTGTTAATCATGCCATAGTAAAGATATGCGGAGTAAACGTTCACCACGTGTAAATGATGATGACTACTTTAGTAATGTGATCCGCTCAAACAAACATCTCAAAAGGATAAGTGTACTTTAGCTATCACATAAACAGTGCATTGTACAAATGTTAAGACAGATGCGATTTCCAATGGCCCAGTTACTTTAATGTAGTCAAAGTGTGCGACGGTTCTATATCACACAGTGCATCTTCTGCAAAAACCAAGTTTCATGTTTCGTAGCAGTAGCCGCTGCGTTTGTGATAGTTTCTGCAACACGGACTACCCAATTTACAGGTGCCAACCTCTTTTTCCATTACCGTTGAACCACAAAAGTACATAGAACTTCCCCAATAATAGAACAACTGATAGAGCAGAACTTCTATAAAACTTTTCCATGACAAAGTGCACTCACATATATCGTTACTATGCATGAAGTGACCAGAAGTTCTGGCTTCCAACATTATACTTATGTTCTTGACACAGCTGTCACGAATTAGCAGGGTCTAAGTGTGACGAATGAGAACTGGTCAGCGTCCAGTGGAAATTGCAGCCGATCATTGCACAATGGAAGTGCAGTTTGAGCTCGAACAGGAACAAATTGACAAATAGCAAAGCTCACAAAGGGAACTATACATTTTGTGCGTTATACCAAAATACCTACCCTCCGTGGTTATTTTACTGAAACAGCGCACAATAGATTACTGCTGATTTTGGAATGAAATATTCTGCATTTAAGGCGAGCTATTAAAAAACGGGTCATCCCAAAAACATATGGACTCATGTCGCGTGCACTGATTAATAAAACGGAGTTGAGCTACTGACCACCAAATGAGCGCCCCTGCTGGACACCCTCACTTCCATCAGAAAGTTTCATCGTTGTAGCCGTTCACCATATAGAATCATATCTGTCCACACCAATCTGCCTGCTTGGTGCTGCAAAGTTTGCTAACACAAACACCGTTGGTTTCCTATTAGCATATCGCGAACAAATAGTGCAGAAAAAGCGGTCCAAAATGTAACGCATGCAAGCCGACTATTTTGTCGCTACGCTAAAGTCTGAAGTAGATATCACCATGTAATTTCATGTCAGAAATGGTCTGCTTTTCTTTAGGTAAGTTTAGGTAAGCTCGTAGCTCAGCTGGTAGAGCGCTTGCCGCGTTTGGGCATGGTGTTTCTGTCACTGGTTCGAATCTAGCAGAAGTTCAGATTTTTCGCAAATGGATCTCTTCTAAATTATCAAACCTGCCAAACTACTTATCACTAATGAAATATACCAAGCCAATTGCATATTATGTTTTGCGGTCGGTTAACTTCAAATAAGACTTTTGTTTTAAGACAAATATTGGTTGTTTCTCCTTGGGAAGTCACAAATAGTTTGTGGTATTGCCGACGGATGAACTAAACTTAAGATAATAATCAATAAACCTAGATATCCTGTGTTGATTCGCCACGAACCACTTGCGACTTTGACTTAATGACCCGCAAGAAAGTGTCCTGAATGGCAACGAATTCATTCGGGTAACTCCAGAAAACTGTAAAGACTAAGCCGGATGGAACATGGTTGTATCAGGCAAAACAGTGCAGTATGCTACGTTTCACAGGTGGCAGATATTTTGAGCTACTTACTGTAGCCCTATTTCATCGTTTGAATTTCGTACTCGCTGAAATGTGAGTGGTCATCAGCTAACAGTTTATGCAACTATCACCTAAAAGTCTAGTAGTAAACTGTTTCAAGAGAGCTTCCTCTACTTTGTAACGCCAGGAATCAAGACCAAAACACTATCGCATTAAATGACAAACAATTAATATACAAAATTATTGATATTCATCTCACTGAGAAACATGCGACAGTGATTCCTTAAACAAAAATGTTAAAATTAACAGTTCATAATGTTCGGGTCAGCTTCGGTTTGATTCTTATGTCATTTTGATCTGCATTTTTCATACTATTTATAGTTCATTTGGTACCAAGCATTATTCTCTGTGTCATGGTTGTCACCAGAAACCATGATTGAATTCCGTCTCATTCATCAACGTTCAGCTTTGGACCAATTCAGAGTGTTGTCTTCAACTGGATGAGGAGCAAACTAGATAGGTAGCACATAAAACAGCCAGCACGCCGTTAGCCAGCTGTGGTTAGAAACACAGTACAACCGTAACTTGTCAAGTAGACATGTTAATTTAGTATGTTCACTTGAGATATTCAGTGCTGACCAACTGTTTCATCCACATTGATCCGTCGCACGTATTTCACGGTGAGAAGTATTATTACTGATAATGTCTCAACCATCAATCTTGTGGTGGGACAGAAACAATGGAATAGTTTAAAAATCGTTCTAATTTTTGAGTTCAAACTTAATGTTCGGAAACAGCTGAGTGCAAACAAACACCGTTCAACAAAGGCATATCATAAATAACAGCTCAGAAATGGTTTAAAATTTTGAAAATTCTGAAAAAGTCACCAGAGTGAGCGACCCCAATTTTTACCACCATCCAAGATTTGATTCGGGTATTAGGCAATAACCGTGAAATTCCTCACTAGAACCTGTACACTCAGGGACTAATGCGGATCAGCAGAGTGCGGAAGTCTTTACACGATAAGTACAGATATTATGTTGCATACTCCACTCTGGAAAATTGTTTTGGCCGATCACTGGAGGCTAAACTTACTCTCCGTAATCACTACACCCTTACTAGCAAATTGTCATTCATATCACTCTCTCGAATTCTTCTCTTGAAGCAAAAAGCCTTCAAAAATAGGTTAAACTTCATACTGTTTGAGCTTACAATGACCCAATAAAACAACAATAGTATTTACATTATGTTGGAGAAAGTGTGTGAGTCGTGTTAATGAACATTTTTTATAACCCTTTAGAAATTCCTCCGAGTTATTCACCTTTAAGTTTGGCTTCTCAAGGTTCTGGAACTTTTAGGATGACCAAACAACTGGATGAGGAGCAAACTAGATAGGTAGCACATAAAACAGCCAGCACGCCGTTAGCCAGCTGTGGTTAGAAACACAGTACAACCGTAACTCACTGTGAGTGCAATAAGTTCGACGCAACAATAAAATCGACACCTAAGGATTTACCTCAGTATGCTGCAAGTAGGATTTTTCGATTTGCAGAAGTGGATGATCTCCGAGATAAAATGTAATCTCCAAGAGAACGCGAAATTAAAAGCAAATAAACGCTAAGACTATTATTCATTGCCAATTCAAACAGGCACGAAGTAGTGTACGCTTACAGTATATAGAACAGATATGAAACAGCACACATGAGCTCATAAAATGAGTTGTGGGATTTACGAAATTGTTCTGGAGTTTTGTAAGGTTGGAAACTTTCGGTGAAGTAAGAAGGTGAAGTATCAAGTATTTTGACAATTGTTAGCCATTTAATGATTTGGCTTAAGGTAGGGGAGGGAAATTCATTAGGGTATCAAGATCATGATGAGATATACTAGATGCGCATTGGGCATGGAGTAAGTAGGCACAGACGAAGCTGAAGATAGCAGAAGGAGTCTGATGAGCTCTTTATAACACTCAGCGTCAACAATTTACGGTCTGTCTATTGTGACTGTGTCGCGCGACTTATTGCCTGTTATAAAATTGTCCTGAGGAAACGTCTAACAACGTGATGTGGTCAGGTGTTTATTTGTTGTAGAGAATCTTTAACGCATCTTACGCGGAGAAACGCATCATAAAGTCCACAGTGGGATGCCTTTGTCCCAGTATAGTTTTGAATCTAGTAAGCGCAAGCCCGGCGTTCTCACATACGACACTTCAGTCACAGCTAGAGTTAATGGCATCATAAACAGCCCGGTTTAAAAGTGATTTACATAAAAGTTCTCCTGGAAACTGCAGTATCATGCCATCAACTAGCCATGAGACTGCACAACCTTGACCTCCTTAAAAGTTGACAGGTCTCCCGAAGTTACCAAGGTAGGTGGGATTCTGTTTGTTCGTTAAGACGACCTTCAGCCATCAATGGAAGCAATCAACCTGGTTAGTTGAGGCAATAAAATATGGTACCTATTTACTGTAGTTAGGTCTGAGTAAGAGAGAAATATCACCAAATATTTTGGAGTCAAGTTGCTTGCGTCTGTCTGCATTTATTGTCGACAAGGCATTGTACGGAAAAATCTACCGGCCCACTCGTCCGTCTATCAGTGTCAGAAGGAGGCCGACGATAGGCGACCTGGTAAAAACCATCCACATCGTTTGAGTTATATCAGCAAACCTTTGTTCACAGTAAAGTTATTATGATGTCAAAATAAGAATGGCCAGATAGTGAGCCATGTTTAGTGAACATACCGACTGTTGCAATAGTGTGTGAGAGGATTGTGTTACCATTACATGATCCTGCCCATTTTCGAATGTTCTCAATTACGTTCAAAAAGAAGTGACAATCTGAAACGAAGATGACGAGAGTGCTGATCCTCGGATGCGATATGTAACGCGCTGTTAAATTTGCCGATACGAATAGACGCAGATTACTAGTCGTACTATCAGAAACGATCGTGTGTAAGTAACATATCGACAACGCTATTTAGAGTTTGATCGAAGTCTGTCTTCGATATCATTAAGGTTCTAGGCCATTCTATTGTCGGAATGTCAGTTTGATGTTTTTCGTTGGAAGGAAAACAGTTAAGTAAGTCCTAGCTAAGCTTTGGCGACCGAGTTCTTATTGCCCTGGATATTTCATATATCGGTAGCAGATTGTAAAATGTAATCCAGCTCTCTGAGTTTCATCAAGGTACTGCCGGGAGATCTACTGTTAGTGACAAACATCGGCTTTTTGGCCTGATTAATTCAGAGGATTAACTCTCCTTCAGTGGATGCCAGTAGTGTTTTATATCTACATAACCTGTCAACAACTCACTCAGGTGTAGTGTGGCGCGTCTGTGCAGGCTGAAATTTTAGGGAGAAGGAAGACAAGGGTGTGATTCCACCATTTACCTTCTGCTGCAAGATGGCATCCACGGCTATATAGGCGACCTTTAAAATGAGTGCTCCATATGTTCGAACTTTCACGCGGACCAAAGTAGTCATCTGTGATTTTCTAACGATAGGACAGAATATGGGAATTTATCTTTTAACAAGTTTTGATGAGATCACTGTAGTTCTGAGTAGCGGGGAATAAAGAGCTAGTGGTAATTGATGATACTCAACAAAAGTCGGGGGCCATTCTAAATGTGTGGTTGCAGATAGTCCTCGATTACAATTGTTACCTATGATAAAGCCTCACTGTTGTTATGTTTGACACAAAAACTGAAAATATCTACAAAGCCCATGCCGAAGAAACATTTCGTGGATACTGATGCACTCACACTAGCCTACGAATTAAAAAGTCAATGTGGTGTGCTGCTGTGCGTCCACCCTCTTAGTAGTGTGGGCATTCACATGGTTTAGACCAGAAAGAACTTGTTTCGTGGACCTCTGAAACGCTTGAGATGCATTTCGTAATATAAATTTGATGCAGACCAACTCTTTATATCCGAGTTGAACGCAGACAGCGCTCTTTGATGCATCTTTTAGGGTCATAGGATGTGACAGTAGACCAATTAATCCGGAATTCTGTACTCGGGTTCATGAATTTGAGCATGTGGGTAATTACGAAGACTGTGGAGTCTCTTGTATGTGATAACAGTCACACCGAAGTTAGTCATTTAATGAGCTCTCATGTACTACATACAAAGTTAAGGTACATGGATTGTTGGACGGCTGAACAATGCCAAGTCGCAAGGAGATTCTCAAATTAGACTGGAAATTTTGATCTTCTCCGGAAGTAATCGCCATAGGAATTTGACAGCAAGTAATCCTTTGTGAAAAATTGATGCAGAATATCCTGGTTTATTAGCTATGCTTAGCCTAATGGATTCACTGGTCGCTAGGTTTGTTGAACCAACACTGCAAAACCTTAGTTTTGGAAGACCAAACAGCTCTATTTAAGTTAATCGGCGTGGATGTGCTGTGCACACAAAAGAAGTAGGATTCAGAAAGCGTCAACCTTTCGTCTTCAGCACTAGTCCGACAGAGATTTCGAAATAAACACCGATGAACAGGTGATAAACGTTCGTGAAAATGAATGCACAACGGAACCGTCGACTAGATCTAGGATCGACTGTGACTAGGTCTATATAACATTGCAGGTTGCCGTCTGTTGACTGTGCGATACCACTTTTCGTTCGAGGCTGTCACCAATATACCAGATGCCAGTAATAACACATCGGTATTGATTAACGTGGAATGGTTGGAAGCGTATAACGCATGACATTTTGAAGGGTGGTTGACAGTTGTCGCCAGTACCGTGACCTATTCTAAGCGAAAGAAGAGCACGGTACAACAGTGTGATTAACAGTCGAACCGTTTGGAGTTGGGACAAAAGTTTTGTTCATCGAATCGACTATATGTCTGAATTTTAGAGCTAGAAAGGTTGAATAAACGAGTCAGTTATTTACAAGAGGTTTGGAAAAGATAGGGGAATGTAATGTCTCCAAAAACATGTTGTTGGAAAGAGTTCACTGCTACCCGAAAATTAATGTCTAATTGCGCAGAGATACGGATGGTTGACAGAGCTCGATTTTACAATTGTCATGTGAACAAAAGAACAATGCTAATCATAAAATGCCGATCAGTTATTTTATTCACACAGCATAAAATACCATTCTCCGTAAGGTGGATCAGATGGCTTTCTCATTGCGCAAAAGATTGCACATATTTGGTTGTTCCCTTTACTTATCTTTGTTAGGCACGGACCGTGTGATATTTGATGGGTGCACGTTGACTATTGATTAGGCTGTACTAAAATATTAGAATCGTTCTGTACGTATAGTCTCCCTGCTTTGAAAATATAGGGAGGGGAGATTTAGTACTTAAGATTTTAAGAAGCTGGCCAGCAAATGCCTTGACTTATTTCTGTGAGTCTTTTAAAGATTAAACATCACCCACAACTGATCGCAACCTCTGTATTCAGATAATCCTTATGGCTAGTTCACTTCACAAGAATGCACTAGACTCGAGTTTCGTTCTTGTTGGAACTCACCAGTAGTGCATATCCTCATCCGGACCGTAACTTGCCCTCTGATTCTTATGCTTGTGAGATCAACCTATCAACCACAATGCCAGCAACTTCACAGCAGACATGACCAAATTATCACACCCAAACGTTCAGTAACAATTTAATGTAAATAGTGTTCAACTTGTCTGATCATTTCGAAGGGAGAATCACCAGAATGACTCTGTTTATTCTAGTCGATTACCCAGAAATCAGGGCTCTTCAGATAGGTTGAAGTTACAGTCTTTATTGAAGTACCTGAGCGTAGTTCAAAACCATGATAGAAGTTCAAGCATTTTTGGATTATTTTAAATTGGAACCCACCCACATCTACTGAGCACTTAAACTATTCTTAGTCGGTTCAACGCGGACAGTAACTTCAACCTAACTGGGGAGCCCTGGTCTCTAATATCAACGATTGGACTAAACAGAGTAATTATGGTGATTCCCCGGTCGAAACGGTCTGGAAAGTAAACGAAGGTTGTGTTTGAGCGTCTTGATATGATCTCTGTGTCGTGTCTGTTGTGAATTCAGTAACCAAATACCGCTCAGAAAGTCAATGATTTCTGTGATTTCAACTTTCAGAGAAGTCCTAGTCAGGGATTTATTGACTGGAATTAACAGACAGTAACTGTGTCTCCTCTCGAGGCGATCGGGCAACCTGATCATTACTCGCAAGTGAAAGTGGTTGAGTGTTCACATATGATAATTCGGTCGTGCCAAATGTGAGGTCAATGGCGCAGTGGTAAACACGGTTGCCTCATGAACAGCATGTCCGTGGTTCAAGTCCCGGCAGTGGCGATAATATGCACTACTGACGGGCTGTAGTCAGAGCGAAACTCGAGTCTAGTGCTTTTATTTGAAAGGGGCCGGCTGGAAAGTCTATTGGAATGCGACAGCTGCGATCAATTGTGGGTGATGTTCAATCTGTATGAATTTTGTGAAGTTGTGATAAACCTGTTAGTTCCACGAGCACGATGGTCGAACTGCACATACTAATCCCGAATTGTGTATACACTATTGATGAGGTCTGAATAGATCGAGCCTCAACTGTGGTGCCTCCTTCTGAAGTGGGCCACAGAAGTAACTTAATAGGATACAAGGGCTGCGGTCAAGTGTGAGTGGCGTTCAAGCTGAAGTAGTTTAAATTCTGAAACTTTTTTCAAGCATATCTACCACCCGTGGGATCTTCTCGGGCACTTTTCTTGACTTGGTTCACAGAGAATAGGTCAGTTACCCTTCTGTATGCTTCAAATCTGGGTTATTTGAATGTGAAATTTCGACAGTAACCGAACCCAGATTTCAGGTTAATGTGAAGATTGCGGCATTTTTGCTTGTCACATGTCGCCATGCGTCCGAATTTAGGTGGCTTCCGTGCCTAGTGCTGACCATCACTGGGCGGAACATAAATGAGGTCAACAGCCACGGCAGGGACGTGCACCGGACGTTCGGCAAGAGTTAGACTGCGTATTGATATATGTGATGGGAAGTGTGGAGAAGCTAAAATAGCCTGAACTCACGCGACTGTGCGTCACCGTTCCTGAATCCAGAGCGTCTTATAGGAACAGGCG